>VYYJ01000644.1:0-49323 GCA_021029165.1 Cyphoderus albinus | reverse complement strand
CTGGACTCTGGAATGGATTCGGCAAAATCGGACTTCGGAAATGAAATCAGCGCTACTTTTTAGGTAGGAATTATTTTTTCGGTTAAATTTGGAGAGGGACGACGAAAGTACTTTCATTGTCAGTCTCACAGTTCCATCATTTCCCCATCACGCAACATTCTCGTCTTCGGGTTTTGGAAAAAAGAATAGATTTATATTGCATACTTTTATCTACCACCATTTCATGACATGACACAGTACTTTTCCAATGTGATGTCAAATAACTTATTATTTTTATAATAAAATCAAGTCAGGGCCAAAATCCCGACTCAAACTATAAATTACATTGGAGGGTGAACGCTCACAGAAAAGAGAGGAGTGAGTGAGAGTCATGATGATACTAACTGGTTTCATGCCATTGATGGTTTGTCAAAGTAGTTTCGTTTGGTGAACTATTTTCCGCGGAGCAAACGATCACCTCAATTATCGCAAAACACATTTTTGTGTGACGACAAGAATGAAAAGTAGTAATAAGTTTTGTCACTAAAATCCGCGCTCATCTCATATGCTCACCCCATAATAGTCTCTCTCCAGACCTATTTTAAGCACGATTGCTTTACTTACTTTTATTGCTTTCAAATGCGTAGGTAGTCGCTCGTAACTGGTAACAGATTGGATTGCCAAAGAAAGTTTATGATTAAAGTGAAAAAGTGTTCCTGAGATAATCTAAAAGCACACTAATAGTTTCTCATATGCATGCACTTGGTAAACATTTTCGATACTCACTCACTGAGTCTTGTTAGTGGAAGAAAAGAAAGAAAGTGGAAGCATACATCAAGCAACACGAATAATGAACGCTGCTTCGTACACCAGCACAAGTAATAATGATGATGAAAGGGGAAAATGGGGTCCCATCATTACTCATTATAATCGTCATCAACACCATTACCGTTATTATATTCATTCGTCAACTCACTCCTCTGCTATTCCAGCACGCTGACGATGCCAACGACGATGTTGATGTTTTTGATGATGATCCTTCCTCAGTTGCTATCATATCATCATCATCATCAACAGCCTTGCTGTTACATAGTCTGCCTAACTAATGTGTGCCTGAAAGTCTAAAAACTTATACATTGTAATAATCGTAACGATAATAATGATAATAAACTTGCTAGCAACGTCTCATAATCATCGTTTGTCTTTGTCCTCATTATTCTGATTATTCCCCTTTGCCTTCCGTTCTTCTGTAATCTCATATGAATATGTGCTCACTGAGTATTCAAGAGGAGGGATAATAGACGAGAAACACAGAGATAGAGTCACATAACAGCAACAATTTTTTCCTTCTCAATGTAACCGTCATTGTCGCCATTGTGTTTCTCTAAATAACTTCTTTCGTTTTAAACTGGATCATTCAGTGCCTCGTGCTTTCTATAATAATAATAATGATCATTTTAGTCTTACCGGACTCAAATCTGTCTTTGCATGTAAAAACTTGTCGGATGGATTATGTACATATCAAATAGTTATTCAATCTAACTAACTATAATGCTACGTTTCAGTAATACCACAAGATAAACACTTCATAATATGGAAAATGATGTTTTTATTGTAAAAGAAAAGAAAGTTTGTTTGCGCCATTATTAAAGCAAAAGTCTTGCGAACGAAACTTCCTAATAATTTACTCATTGTCATTTCTGAATAAATAAGTCAGATGGAGAAGGAATAGGCACTGACTAGGAAACGTCACGAAGTGTTACGCAAGCCCAACAGAGCCATGCTTTTCAGCTGGGGTAATTTTTGGCATAGATCTTGAAAATGGAAACGTTATATGGACTGTGAAGAAAACAACCCCTTCGTCACAAAACGAGATGTATAGTTCAAAAATACCTACTTCAATGAAATGAGCTTTATATTTCATGGAAAATTCATATTTGTATATTTAAATTCTTCATGCATGTAGTTAATATCAGGTAAGGGATTGATTTTTGCCAATACCAACTCTTTCATGTTTAAAATCTACGCCAAAAACTACCCTTTGTGCGATATATGACTTTCCTGGGTTTGTGCAACACTTCGTGATGTTTCCTAGTGAGTGAAATTCGTGTTCATAAGCATTTTCTTTGCATTATAATGTTCACGTGAGAAAGCGCACGTAGACTAGTAGACAACTAAACTATGTTATAATAAATAAATATGCTTCTGAAGAATCAACCTAAGCGAAAAGCGAAAAGTTTGCTCATTTCACTTTTTAATCCATATTTAGTATTTAGCCTCGGCTCAACTTCACCGCTTATCTTTAGGTATTGTCCGCATAAATTATAAATATCTAAACTAAAATATAAAGTGATGCCTGGATTTTCTCATTCCTTCCTTTATTTATTATTATCCTTATCCTGCTCGTTTTCATTTCCTAGTTTGTTCCTCGTCTTCCTGGGCGAACGTGTTTCTGTCGAGGTTCACTTCATCAAGTGAGTCAAGTTAAGGAGGGTTCATGGTTAATTAGAGTAACAGGAAATGCAGAAAATGTTTTTTTACAAACTAAACTGTATTTTCCAATGAGACTTTTCCTTACACCACACGACATGCACTATATTACATTACTTACGCTACGCTACATGCCCTGCCTTGCTTTTCGTGCATGATAAAATATTCCTTTGTGTGACTGACAAGACAAACTGAGAAGTGGACAACATTGAATAGGAGTTTCAATCTACTCCGAGAAAAATGCAGAGATAGATGGATTGATATTTATACTTGTTATGGGAAGGCTTTTGGACGTTTCGTTTGTTAGAGGGGAAATCCATTCATCTGGTTGATTGTCATTCGTTTGTCATTTTTATAGCGTGCCATAATAAAAATAGTAATAATAATAATCCACACATCCATAAGTCGTCTATTTGCCTCAGCTTTGATAACTGTTGACCGAGCTGAGAAGGCTGATCCATACGCGATTATACACTGTAATGTAAATGACATGCAGCCTTTCTCCTTAATTTCCCTTACTCGCCTTCATCGCTGCTGCTGGTGTGTCCGTGTCCGCGTGTTATACTTATGTTAAAAGTTATTTTCATGTATGTACATACATTATATAGTATAAAACAAGCGCAAATCATATCATGAAAAATCCCTATGAATATTTAATCATCTTTATGTGTTGTGCACGGTAGCCAGTCTGGAGCTAAAAGGAACTGTCCATCGTCCTTCTTCATGTCGTTCGTGTTGTTATGTCGCGCACAGTCTGACTGAGTCCAATTCAAGCAGGAATTGATTACATGTGTAAAAAGGGAATACAATAATGTAAAAATGTGAGGGAGGTAGAAAAACGGCATTGTGGAATTGAGGGTAATGGACAATAATAGACAAAGTTGAAGGTGCATTATACAGAGCCATGCTTTGCTTAACTAACTGAGAATGAGAGATATTAGAACACGATTAGAAAGTTTTTTTTTTGTAACGAACGACTCACACGACACAGAATTGAAGCGCTGCTCAATTCAGTCACTCTGTCACAAGAGAAGCAACATGAAAATGAATGACTCACACAGCACAGAGAAAGAACTTCGTACATGGAGAAAAAATAGAGGTCACTCCTCCGGTTATCCGAGTTGTCGTTTGTCATGTTGGCTCGGCTCTGTTAATGATGGAACACCATTAACTTACATTATACATTGATTGGGCTTACCAATATCAGCAGCAAAGCAACACACGTTCACTTATTTCCTAAGAGTGTGTCCGTGTCCACATTATGCGTGTACAGGAGCGGGTCATTGATATGATATCACCGGGGACGTATCTATATTGATGTCGGGGCAGCATATTCTTCACATTAGAAAGAACACCTCCTCTTGGCCATGCAATTCCATATATTGACCGTAGCGATGCTCCCTCTATAAATCCAATTTATTGTCCTAACACCGCTTCCAGAAATTACATGCGGATAATAAAGTGTCTCTTTGGGGGAATCATAATAATAAAAATAATAATAAGAGAGAAAAGGTAAGGCAAAGTTAAATAATAACAATAATGCGGCTGACCAGTCAATCATCGTGCACTTGTACCGTACCAAAAAGTGTACAAACCCAAAGTTGTTTTGGGCCTGGTGACTAGCCCCCAAAAAATTGTTGTTATATTATATTACGAAATAGAACGATTTCATACTTTATCGTTATTATTAATAATGTAATTTATTTATTACTTCCAGCTTACACCTGCATGCAGCAATAACTTTCATTGATATCATCACACTGCACTGTTACATATCAACTGTCACTCTTTAATAAGTAAACTCAATCTTAATCTTCAGGAACAACAGTGACGATGTGCGTATTTGATTACATTTTCCCGTCCTTTTCCTGGAGAAAAGCGTATCAAATCATTCCTACAGTAGAGACATACCACGTGAAATTTATTAGGAGGAAAGTTAGCCATAAGAAAATGTTACAAGAAAATAAAATAATAAGTAAACGAAGTACAAGCAGCGGGGTCGTGCACGAACTCCAAGAAAAGTATATCATCGCTTATCGAAAAAACACGTATGTTTCACTTGTCAAAACGACGGAGGTTAATGTTATTTTTTCCTCTTGGCTAAGTTAAGAAAAGAGTGCGATTCAGATCTACGTTCGCTTGTGTAGGCAGAGCAGCGCAGATGCTTCGATTACTGCAGCTACGCTACCGCGTGTGAGCACACCACATGCATTCCTAGCTACTACAGCTACTGAAAGAAAGTTTCATAATTTATTTGGCATCACCAACTTGCGTAGATGTACAAAAGAAAAGAACTCGTCGACAGGCGAATGAATAAGTAGAGACGGAAACTTTTGTCAAGTTACACATTGATTTGGTTATAATAAACGTGGAGTGGTGATGTTATTATCTGGGAAAAAACTATTACATCTATTACCACGATGAAAGCCCATCTCATCATCATCGTCATCACTGCATTTTCCATTACGGACTAGTAGCTACGAAGGAAAAGTCAATCCAATATTAAATGTGTATCCTTATTACACTTCTTCCAATAAATATGTGCAGTCAGTTTCATTTTTTGGCAGGGGCGTTTTTTATCTATTCAACCATGCACTGGCACACATGCCACGGAGGCTCTCAAGCAGACACTTGTATTAAGTCGAGAAAAGTATCACTTTTTATAACTATAAGGAGACGCAAGTGAAAGCAGCAACAGCGGTCACGCCGCTGCCTGACCTCGTTTACTTGATTGCCTATTATCACAAGCCGGGAGCAGGAGTCAGAAAGCTCCTTTGGGAGCTGAGAAAAAGGAGAGAGCGAAAGAGAGCGAGAAGCAAGCAACTGAATTATGTAGCATCACCAGCCATCAGCCGTCATTCTAATGTTATGTGCGTACCTACATTCCGAGTAGACCACCGCCACTCGATATAGTGAAAACATCACACTCTCCTAAATGTATCTACCTATGTGCTTTTGAATACCTTCGTCTTAAATGTGTTTGTCTGTAGTTGTATCTAGCGCCATCGCATCATAATCATAATCATCATGCTCTGTTACACAAGAATTCTCACCGTATTACGTGTGAAGGGGATTCGAAACTGTGATGGTGATAGTGATGTGATGATCACGATTCACGATCATCATCATGATGAGTATAATAATAAACCTTTAAGTGCAGCCAATATTATTACTGTATGGCGTAGGTTATTTGTTGACGTGGATGGAGATGGGAGCAGGAGTAGAGAAAGAACGAGAAGTACATACATACAACAGAAAGTTATCTATCACCCTGATACTGCGATACATTTCCTTTTCTTTCTTCCTTTCTTCATTTCACCACTTTTCCTTCTCAGTGTCTCTAACTAAAAGGAAAATAAAATGAAGCTTTAAGAATGTTTTTTGTCTGAACGACTAATAGCATTTTGCAACCTTCTTATTTCATACAGTTGAATAAAGCAAAGGCAGCGCAACCACCCCCTTTTCTGGTCTTGAATTCTCTTATAATCCTCCACTGGGATAAATAAAGTGTATTATAAATAACGTTTATTATTATATTAGTAGATGTGTCAACACTAAAATGTACCTCGGTGTATAATGGTTTCTGCTAACTGAATGCCACCATTCCAGATACATTTCGTGTAGACACATATTTTCTTGGAAATTGTGTTTTTTGGCTCTTGACTCCTTTTCCTCTTTTTCTTCATGTTGAAAATGATGCTGGTGGAAAGATGAGATGATTATCATTGATCAATCAGATGTTATGTGCGGAAATGGTTATATTTTCACATAAATACAGGATATAATGCATTGGCCATAATAAGTATGACTTTCTCTGTCACTCTGCTCTGCTTCTAGATCGTTCATGGTGGTTGTATAAAGACATGGTACGATGACGTGATAAAAATAAGAGGACAGGCAGGATTTATCCGTCTTTAGAAAAACTGCTCTTCTAGTGAAGATGTGGTGCGATTTTTCCTTTAAAATGAGCAGCGGTATATAATATCGATTGATGATTCATGATGTTAAGAACTTGTTTTTGTTATTAGGAACACGAATTTCTCTTTTTAGTCCTCTCTATTGAATTGAGAAATGACTGATATAACCCAAGTGCGGTACGAGTGACCATATCATCAATAATATTATTTGTGACATGACGGGTCGTTTGAAGTTCTAGAGAGAGCTTAGATACTCGATACATTTCTAGTTCTATCCGGTTTTAGTCCAGGAATCTTTCTCGGTATTTTCCAGTTGCACAAAAATTAGATTTATTTGCAACATTTAGTCGATTTGGAAATTCTCCAGAAAAGAGGACCTCGAAAAACTCAAAGGGGAGTTTAGTAGGTAAAGACTCCAGACTTGTTGTGAAGGAAGTAGCAATTAGACTGGTGCAGCAAAGTAATAACAACTTAATAAAAGAGCCAAAAAATCAGTTACCAATTACAATTTCCCCAGCAGTTTCTCTTTGACATATCAATGCCGGGGTAAATTGTGCAAACAAAGAGAGAAACAAAAACAATAGAAGCACACTTAAAAACTTCTCTAACTCTGAAGAAAGTCTTCCCTGGAATAGGAGGACGAGTGGCACAAAATGATATTTGTGTCTACGGTTCAAAGTGGTTACGGATTAATATTGTCATCATCATGAAAATGGAAGTAGCCATTTTACCAAGAAAAGCATTAAGCTGGGTATGATCACGAACATAATCATGATCATCATCACATCACTGTTCTCATTCTCCCTCATCATTCCGGATTATTTTTTCTTGTTCCAAGAAGACTGTGAGGATGGGGACGATAAAAAATATTTTAAAGTGCATAATATCATGGAGCACATTCACTCAAGAACGGAAACCAAACCGGGCCACTTTCATTTTACAACATGACTCCTTCTACTACACAAGTACACAATAATAAGTAATATGGAAAATGGCATGGTACATAACCCTCAAATTTAGCTGGTTGATTTTCGTTAGCTGCTGCTGCTTGCTGCTGGTGTCGCGTCTTCGTTTCTCTATAATTCCATTTTTTATACTGCTCCCCACTTTAGTTTAGACATGGATAATGCATGTTTTACAGTGCTCTTCCTACTTACTCAACTGACTGACTGAATGCTTTTCAGTGATGGTGCGATGTATGTGACGATGATGGTGAGGGGTCGTTATGAGATTATTGCGTGTGAAATGGGCTATTGTAGCCTGACATTGCCTTAACTTGGCTTTTCCCTTTAACTTTTAGTTGCCCTTAATATGCCCATCACCTATTTTCCTTCCTCTCTTCCTCTCTTACTCTCCAGCAGAGTAGTTACTGGAGTCAGAACGGGAACTGACTTCAGCCGAACCGAGCATGAATGAAAAGGAAGGAGGGTTGAATGAATAAGGAATAAAATTTGACTCTTTCATTTATTTGAAGTCAGGAAGTTGTGCGGAGAAGTGCATTGTACATTATAATGACATCATATCATCCATTGAATTAAATGTGCTCACAAGCGAAACTTACACACACGATGCGAACGAATTCATTTGCCTTTTGATTCGGATTGAGAATTTCGAGTGGAGTGGAATGGAAATACATTTACTGCAAATTGACAAATTATTTATGTTTATTGTTCATAGAAAAATGCTCAAGTCAAGTGTTCAAAATGCTCATCATAACATAGCCATAATTATGAATGCCACACAGACAAGTCAAGGCATGCTTAATAATATTGAATTATTTCTCATCAGCATTTAATTCGCCCACATGTTTTGCTGGTACTGGATTCTTTTTTGGGGGGCATAATTATGTTGATCATCGTAAACGAAGCCTGTGAGCAGCAAGCAAAACACATGTCTAATATAATTATGAGATAGAATGAAATGAATGGTGCGGATGCCGGAGTAGATGAGATGATAACAGCACTCTTGAGTTGAGTCTCGAGCTTTATTCAGGTTTCTGGATCGCGAAGAGCAAGCACATTGCTCATGTTGTCGACTTGGAGAGAGAAAGGAAAAGAAAAGGAGAGCGGATATGAAAAATTGCATTCCTTTCTCTCTGGCTTTTAGTTAGTTGGTCTTCTTGCGTGAGGTAAGAAAAGAATAGGTTTTCTCCTTGAGAAAGGCGAATTAGTTGATGGAGGCACTTAACAAAAAAAATCGACAGAGATAATGATGTAGTGGTGGCATGGTATAAGGTAACTAGGAGCGAACTATTCTTTTAGTTATTTCTTTACTAATACACAAAAACGGAGGTTATGCTGTGTATATAATCTTTTGTGTAGGTCTTACGTAGTAAGTGAGTGAGTGGCGGTGATAAATTTTTATTACAGGTCTTATTCCCATCTTCTCACTTGTGTTCCCTTATGTACGCTGAGCATTGCATTGCCCATTCGGTTTCCACAAAAGCGTCAAGAGCGGAAGAGGGTGGATGGATGAAGGCTGAATTGGTTTAAGTAGAAATGATACGTGTGTAATAATACCCCACAAATCTATACATACACATGGCTAAGCCAGGCTCAAGCGATATTTGCGATCTATCCGTTCTGATAAGATGATATGATATGATATCCTTCCTTATTAAAGTTATTATCATCGCTAACTCGCAAAAACATACTTTAACGTAACTTCCTTATATGGATTTTGTTTAATGATATCACTCACATTCATTTACTGTCATCATAAAATGCAGGTTTATATAGGATCGAACGGTTTACTTTTTACTACTATTACCAGAGAAAAAAGCCAAGGTTCAAAAATATAACCTGTCAGCATATCATAATATCATGCTTACAAATATCTATTGATCGTGTGTGTTTTTATATTTTTTGCCAGTTTTATTATCGTTATATCACATCGTACCGTATCGTATCATGTGCGGCGCAATTGTGTGCAATTATTATTCCCCTTTTACTAACTATCCATGTGACAATCGAGTGAAACACAAATTTTTATTACAGGCAGTGGTAGTCAATACCACCTATAAAATGAAGGTGTTCCTCCTCCTCCAAGGAGAAAAATCATTCTTCTTCCTTGTTTTTAAAAATAAAACACCAAATGCACTTTACTCCTTAGAAAAATAACATTATGGTCGAGACTTGGAAAAAAACTTGTTTTTATTGCTCACCACTTTCTTTTCTGTTCATAAACGAGCAATATATTTTTTCCTTGTGAAAAGAAAAATGATGGATAGCTTATTGAAGACTAGGCCATAACTCATAACTCAGCTTATTATTTTCCCAAGTTGTGCAGATGTACCTTACCACCTTTTGTATTCTGATTCTGAACCAACAGCAGTTAGTGAAATTATATTCATAATGTAAAAAAGTTAAGGACGTACTGTAAAAATCGAAAATACACACTTCCATGTAATAATTTTTATCCATGGGTCATAAAGGACACTTGATACCTTTGCTTTATTGCTTGCCATATAATATAGCGGCTCTTCTCAGGAAAAAATAAGTCGTGCCGCTGTTACCACTGCCATTATATTATAATCGTCCTTAGTTCTCTCATTCAAACACGCATTCACTTCCCCCTGAAATGTAATGTAATATAATGAAAGAATGCGAGTTTTAAAACCAAAAGAGATAAAAAAAGAAAATTGGTGGTGGTGGCAGTGGAGACAAGGCAAGGCAAGTAAGTCGCAAAAGTTAGGAAAATCGTTTTATGAGTGTTTTAATTTTATTCGTAGTAAAAATGAGAAAGAGGTCTGCCAGTGTGCATGCAAAAAATAAAAAAGAGAAAGCTTGACTTCATACAAGCATAACATAACACTCACTCGTTTCGCCGTGAAAATATTCATTTTTTCTTAAAGAGATACGCTTCCACAAAATAACGAACGAACAAACGACACACACACAGCCGGTACGACACATGAATGTTATTGCCGGGACGTTAAAAGAATGTCGTTCTATTGTCATCATCATTCCGAAGATATCATCTTGATATCATTTCTTTTCCACTTTTTTCTTGCAATATAATATAGCATAAGAGCAATGGTGCTATCCTTTCTTTTCCCTGGAAGAGCTCTGTTGGGTCATTAAAATTAGCTCATCTTGCAAAAACCTCACATTACAATTACGGGCGACTACTTCTTCGCATTTTTATATGGCCGCACCAGCAGTCACAAATAGATACGAGGAGTGGCACAGCACATTAGATTATTATAGATTCAGCAGCAACAGCAGCAGGAGAAGCGGATGAGTAAAAATGGGAAAAGGAAAGAGGAGAAAGAATAAAAAAGAAAAGAAAAGAGTAAAAGGAAAGAAAGAAAAAAACTTTGCCATCATTTCACGTTTTTTATTATTACGACATATCCCTAAAGGTTTTCCTTGTGGAAATTAGGTCTCTGGTATTTAAGGTGCTATAAACCACTTATAGTGCCGTCCCTATAAAAAATACACATTCACTCTTCTTTATTCATTCTCTTTCTCTGGAAGAAAGACGAGCAAGGAGGCAGGAGCAGCCAAAATAAGGGAATTAAGCGAAAGAATGTCGATTAACAGCAGCAGCAAAGGCGAGTTATAAAAGCCGTGGAATTTTTACACGTAAAAAACTGGTCAAGTTTTTTTGTTGTAGATAGAGAAGAGAAAGGGTAATATAAAATCTATTCTAGAAGATAGAGCACAGGAAACTTTAAGAGAGTAAAGTAAAGAAAAAAGCGAAAGCTATGCTACATAGCTATCCAACCATATGTGGAAAAAACTCGCTCCTTGGAACTCTGGAAAAATTACCCGGAGAAAAGAAAGTCTGGAGTAAGTAAGTAATAAGGAGTCATGATGATGATGTGGTAGATTGTTTCTGTTAGGATTCATACATTCTCCGTGTAGTTCCAGTCTATACACCCTCTGAGTAGAGTGTCTGTTAGCATCATACATCCCCGAGCATTTTGTTAGTTGGTTAAATCTATTTTCACACATTATTCCTTCGTTAGTTTTTCTATACTCTTTCCAGTTGAGTTTGTTAATAGATGATAATATTAAGCAGAATGAAAGAGGGAGAAAAAACGTAGCGAGAGACAAGAAAGAAAGAGTGAGCACGAAAGGAAAAGAAATCTCATTCCTTGCGTTAAGTTACGTGGAAAGAGGAAAAAAGTCTGATTCCTTTCTTTTCCTTGCCTGGTGCTGTACGAGCCACACACAAAAAATAACTACTGAGCATTCTATTCTCTCCTTAGAGTTTATATGAGCCACATATGTAATATATTACGTTATGGTCCGCTCCGCTTTCTTTCTCCGTCTTGTTGGTTGGACCCGATGAGTCGATTCGATTTCAAGCCTTATTATCCTTGCTCAAACATTAAGACGAAGAAAAAATCCTTTATAGATAATATGCTGGTGGCGGGATGGTGGTCTGGTCGTGCTTTTACTTTACTTTACTACTTCATGTGTCTCTTCTCGAAGGAAGTAAAAAACCTATCAGAAGAGTATCTGAGTGAGTATCTGTTATATTTATAAGTTTTTAGTGCATTATCTCCTTCTCAGTAGAGCCAGTTGAGCAGTATCAGTTCACAGCAACAGCGTCGTTGAAACGAAGTAACCGGGAAAATTCCAGTGCATTTGCTATTGCCTGCTTCCTTTTTTCCCGTCATCATGAACCACATACGTACAAACGTATTATACACTCGCCACTGCTGACAGAGAGAGGAGAGAAGAGATGGAACATTATATTACACACAAAAAACTCGAGACATGCTGTTGATGATGATGATGATCTCCCAGTGAAAGTTGCTCTTATTCTTTTCAGAAAAGGAGTCATCTCCGTTTTTTGCTAGTTATGTGATGTACATAAGATGTATAGGCAGCTAGCAGGAGATGATGCTTAGTTCAGTCTATGCCTTTTCTTTCTTTTTCTATAAGGCATAGCGGTTTTCATTTGATCGTGTGTGTTCTCCGTTGATACTACTTTTGCTCACTCACTCGCTCAACTCACACTTACTCAAACTTAGTCAGTCAGTTCAGCTTGGCTGAAAGAAAAATGAAGTTAAACAACTCAGAAAAAGGTACTCTGAGGCAGAAAATCTGTCCAGAGAAACTTTTTTACTCTTCCAAGAGAGAGAGAGAGAGAGAGAGACTCCTTTTTTCTTCTTCTACAACTACTTCTCTTATTATATATCAGATAATACGTCCGCATACAACCTACATATTGGTTTTGCTTTCACTAAGCTTTTTTGCTCTTTCCTCTCTAACACACATTTTAGTTACTTATACTATCAGCAGGAGGATCGTGCCATGCAATAATATTAGTAAAGTAGTTTTCTTTCTTGTTGTAGTCATATAATCTCAAGTACTACGTATTCCTACACCCGTGACTATGACTGTGACTATCAGATCGCGAGGGTAAAGTACATGGTGATAGTGATGGTAATGCCGTTGTACACAATTGCTCCAGATGAATATTTCTGCTTCGTTTTACGAGTGAACTTACGAACCTTTAAGAAGAAGAAAAGGAAGCAGGGAGAAGGGAAAAGTTACCTTTAGTTTTTTTTTTCTTTTTTACTTCTTTTCAACGAACCCATTGCTTTGCTTACTACTTTCCTTCCTTTTGCTGATGTTATGTGAATAGGAAATGGTCTGTAATAATATCATCTTAGGTTGGATGATCTCTGACAATTTATTCTGGGAGAACTGTCAAGGGAAATTTTGTTCGCATGTCTGACTACATTGCCTTTCTTTTCAAAGATGAACGTTTTCGTCCCACTGCCACCACCATCACCACCGTAGCCACCGCCAACAACAAAACTAAAACTACCAAATATGTACCATCTTCACTTTTTTTCTTTTTCTTTCTTTCTTATTCACATAATAATACATTGTAAGTTAAGTACACAGCACGGGTGTTACACAATTTTTTATGGTTTGCTTGTATAAAAAGAAGGTTTACTACTTTTTAAAGGTTTTTTTTTAAAGAAACGCAAAAAAGGAGATGACTCGTTCACCATTCCCTTTTTCCCGTTCGTATGCAAACATGACACTTTCAAAACCATTGAATGACATCTTGACTGAATTCCATCACATGATTAAATTTCTTCTTCTCTGCTTCCTTTTTTTCCTCAAAAAAGTACAACTAAGCTAACGTGTAGATATATCAACTGCGCTTTTTATTTATATATGACCGTTAAGTTTGCAAAAAGGTATTACGAATACAGATACATAAACACTTACAATATAATACATATTATATTTTGCTTTTTTCTCCGTGAGCCGTTATCCCATATTATATTTTATTTGATTCGCTTTAAAAAGGTAAAATGCTTTTTAATGTTATTGCTTGCTATAATATTGCATGATGTCAAGTCAATTTGGAGTAATCTTCTTAAAACCATTTTTCCTTCTCTCTTTTTTCTCGAAAATGGGTTTGCTCTCTTCCCTTTTCCTTCCACACTTTTTCATCTACCATCGTCGTCGTCGTTGTGAGTGTGACGTCAAGTGAAGGAAAACGTCTCAGAGTAAATTTTATGTAAAAGGAAATTAAAAAATTTGACCTTTGAAATGACAAGTGAAATTAGATCAGTAAAAGGCATATTCAGTAAAAATGGTGAAGTAAATCTGACACATGAAATGATTTCCTATTGTCAAGTCAGAAGAGAAATGTAATGTAGCAGCAGGAACAGGAGATAAGTGGAACGGAAATGGATAAAAGTTCTGCTAATAATACATTCAGTGGCTTACGCGCACCAGAAGAGTGCATTATCGTAACTTACCTACATATATATAAAAAATGTGTCTACATCCCTTTCTCCATTATACTCAGACTCATCGCAGCCACAGTCAGGATCTCTTTCTCATCTCATCTCAGCTCATTGTGTGAGTGAGTAAAGTGAAAATGTACTAACAACTTATCAATTTAACATTGCCTCCGCATCCGTCTCCATAAGACAAGACGAAATCATTCAGTCAGTCACTACGAACGATCTACTGAGATATGAGGAGAGAGCCAAAAATAACCGTGCACTTGTTATCATTTGATGTGCGTCTGAACTGAGTGAGTGAGATGCTTATAGAGAAGGGATGAAAAAATGAGGATACATTCACAGACACTGGTGAAAAGACAAGAAGGGGAAAGGAGATTGAGTGGGAGTTAAGTATGATGATGATGGTTGCACAGAAGATATCAACATTACTGCTAAACCGTGCTTACATGCGAGCAACATTGATATAGTAAAACAGTAAAGACCATCAGATTCCGTTATATTGCATTACAGTAATTTTACATGTGCCACAAAGATGTACACAAACTCGAAACGGTGCAGTGCACTCTATTCTATTCTTTCATTCAAGCAGCGTCTCACTCCCTTACTCAGTCATAAGTAGAGCACGCCAGTTGGAAAGGGAGAGAGAGAAAAACAGTCACTTTTTCTAATACCTATAAGTATATTGTCAAGCAGCTAAACGAATGATTTCTTCAAACGATACGATCACGATGATGATGATGTTGATGATGATGGCTCTGCTGATGTTGGATTTTCGTATCATATCACCCATACCAAATGCACTATATTTATAAAATCATATAAGAAGGAGCGAGAAGCAGTCAAGTCAACTAAAAGTAAATGTGAGAATAAAACGGTTATATTCCGGGTATTAATGCACATTTTTCGGGATATCTATCGCTATACTTTTACATAGTTCTGCACACATTTTATATAATACTTAGATTATCTGATGATGATGGTGATGGCGGCGGTGGCAGTGGCGGTGGAACGACTGACTAAAGACTCTTTATACAACATAACCTTTTTATATGAATGTGGAGAAATCATATAAAAATAAAGTTGCCCTTCTTCCTTTATTTTTTTCCTTAGCCGCTTCTACTACCACCACCCCAAGAAGAAAAAGGAAAAAAAACTCAGCCAGTTTTACAGCTCACTTATCTGTGAAAGACCTTCTACAACATTTATTTTCCTTTCTTTCTCCGTTTCTCCCTTCTCTTCTCCTCTTATCACTTTTGAACCGAGTTTCGATGGAGCACTGCGTAAAAGTACAACAAAAAGTGTACAAAAGAGTTTTTATGTATGAAACTTGTTTTTCCCTTTACTTTTACTTTCCTCCACCACCACCACAACAAAAAAGTACATTCGAGTCGATGGATGGTGAAAGAAAAGAAGGCATACATAAATACACAAATAAAATATTGGTTTACGGATCCATTTATGTTCCATTCTTCCTCCAATACAAGTACAACACAACTATGTGTGCAACATCCATTCTTTTCCGTCTTATGTTTATACACACTCCAAGAATAACTTTTTCCCTTCCTTACTTACGCTCTCTTAGACATTTAGTACATTACACATGATGCTAGTTTCACTTGAGTTTGTCTCTGTCGACTCGACTGCTTTTTCCTCAGTCAACCGTGGATTCTTTTCCTTTCCTCCTCTCTGATTTTCCCTTACACCATTACCAATTCCAAACTGTTGTGTGAAGGAAGAATGTGCATGTCCTCATCCATCCTCCACCGAACCCACTCACTCAGATCAGACTCGCCTGACCTTAAGCTAATGACATACTCAACTCTGCTAATGCAATGCTCTCCCTTTCCCTCTCTTATTCTCTCGACGGCTCTCTTAATGGCGGCTAATTAATTTTAATGATCCATTTGTGTTTACAGGACAAAGATTCAGAAAGGCAGAGCCCTGCCGGAAGACCTCCATCCACTTCAATGGCATCCGCCTCTGCCACTTCCCCATTATCAAGCAATGCCGCAGCTGGCTCATCCTCGGCTTCTTCACCTGCTGCAGCTGCAGCCGCGGCGGCCGCTGCCGCCGCCGCTTTTCACCCATTCGGTCCACATCCTTTCTGGTTCTTTCCCCCGTTTCTGCCCAATCCATACATGAACATGAACTCGGCGGCTGCTGCAGCCGCTGCAATGAGCATGAACATGGGCGTCCCATTTCCACCAGGTCTTGGCCCCAATCAACCTCTTGGCTCCAATTCCGCGTCAGCATCAACTGGAGGCGCCAGTGGAGGACCAAGCGGCGGACCCGCAGGACCTTTTCTTGGAGGAGCACAATCACCTTCTGAACTCTTTCGCACGGACAATCTCAACCTCCTAAGTGGAAGTATAACTTCTGCCACGACGCCAAGCAATGGAAGATTGAGTGGGAGTGCGGGAAGCAGTCCGCATTCCCTGTCCTCAATTAACCCTTTTGTCACTCCGGGTCTGGATGGAGTCGCTCATCTCCCACCTCACCTTTCCAAGCTGAGTGGAAGAAATCCTGGTGACTCATCCTCATCACTGAGTCAGAAGGAAAAGGATTTGCTTGCCAACTCACCACCATTAAAAGATGCTTCGTATTTCTCCGCGGCGGCGGCAGCAGCTGCGGCAGCTTCCACAGCATCCATGCTGCTGGGCAACAGCTCGAAATATGAGAGCAGCCCACTGCATTCCTCATCAACGAAGATAAACAATCAGACACCATCGCCCCACTATCTAAACGGTCTCGGGCATAAAATTCCAAACAAATCTCCTCCAGCTCATCAAAGCAGTAGTAGCGGTAAAGGTGGCGGCGTAAATAGTACAAATAAGTCATCAAGTTTCTCCATATCTCGTCTCACATCTCCTTCCCCCTCCTCGAACAATGGTGGCAGTGGGAGCGGAGGTGGGGGCGGTGGAGGATCATCGGCTTCTTCCAGACACTATCACCAGCACCACCATCAACACCACCATCATCATCAACTTGGCCATTCAGCTCATGCCTCTGGAGGATCTCATAGCAATTTAAGTAATCCAGGGAGTTACGCAGAGAAGCTGAGTTCGGCTGCCGGCAGCAGTGGCAGTGGTAACAGTGCACTTGGTGAAAGCCAATCGCGGAAGGAAGGGTTGCTAAATAGCTCAGTGACAAAGCTGTCCTCTGCAGCAGCAGGAGGAGCAGGGACAAAATCAGGTTACGGGACAGGGAATAATAACAATAATAGCGGTAGTAACAATAACAATAGCACGAGTGCGGGAAACAATTCCTCGAGTAGTGGAGGCAGCACGAGCAGTGACTCAGGTCTTTGCGTTGATTTACGAGTTTCGGGTCGCATATGGGAAAGCAGCAGTACCGGGAGCAGCAGCAGCAGCACTGCGATGAGTGCGAGCAGTGGAGCTGGTGGAGGTGGAGGTAGTTCGAGCAGCGGCCGTGCACCAACACCACCTCGGTCCATTTATACAACCCTGTCAGCTTTTCGTGACCCTGCGGATATAAATCTTTTCAGCTCATCTCAATCCTCTCCACAAGTCCCCCCGTACAACCATCACCATCACCATTCCCATCCTTCGCTCGATTCTCGCTATTCCCCTGGCAGTCTTGGTGGTCCTGGAAGCTCCGTCGCGATCCCTCCTTTAAACCTTTTACACGGGAAATCTGGACCAGGCTATCACTTCCCTTCCGCTGCTGCTGCTACGGCTGGTGTCCACACCCCACCTTTAGGAAAAATCTCCTCAAATTCCACACTGTCCACGAGATATGTGTTGTCTAACCTGCAGAAGATTTATCAAAAACTAAGACCTCTCGGTGGCAGCACCACCTCCGCCAAAGACTCTTCTTCATCCTCATCGTCGACAGCCACAACTGTAGGACAGAAAAATAACGGTAATAATAATAATAGTAATAATAACAACCGGACCAGTCCTCCGACATCTGAGTCCATTCGGAAAAGGCGGAGAAGCAGCACCAGCAGTAATAATGGAAACAGTCAGAGCCCCACTTTGCCTGCCAATAATAGTGGCGGCAGTAACCAAGCGGGTAGCGCCATTAATGCATCTGCAGTAGGAACAGGATCCGCGTCGAACAAGTTGCAACAGCAACAACCCATCATTAGTAACCATCACTCGCCGAAAAGTGACGGGAATAAAATGGACAACAGTAATAGTAATAATAACAGCGGCACTGAAAATAAAAGCGTTTCTCCCGAAGCGAGCGGTGCTTGCGCCACGATCAATCTTAATCTAAGCAAGAAAGCTGCCACGAAAAGTCATAACAAGTCAACTAAGAAAAGCTCACGAAAGACGAGCTCCGATGGTAGTAATAACGGCAATCTGTCTTCGTCGGATCACGATGATCCTCCATCACAGCCGCCCGTTGTCACAGTTGATGACATGTTGATAGTGGGTAGCAATAATAACAGCAAGACGAAGAAAAAGTCGGCTTTGTCTTCATCGCGATCCTCGTCCTCGTCCTCTTCATCTCCTTCCTCAGACGATGAAAATAATTCTAATGTACTGGTCGACGACGATGACGATGATGATGTCGGTGGCAGCGGTGACGGTGAGGAGCGTGACGAGAAAGGGAAAAAGCTAGGCCAAGGAGTCGCAGCTCCTTTTTTCAAGAATGAGCCTGAGGACTTGAAGATTCCGTCTGTGAATGGAGAAAGCAACTTTTCTCTTAGTCTCAGTTTGAATAACAATAACGTGGAAGGGGGAAAGGGAATGTCTCCGGGAGGAGGAAGAAATAATAATAACAGTAAAGAACAACAGCAGCAGCAAGCACAGAATGCTGACACGATTGCATCTTCTCCTAAAGTGTTCGAAGAAAAGAACTCCGGCAGTAGTGGCGTTGTCGGCGGTGGTGGAAATGCTAAACTTCAAAAGAGATCCAGCTTTGACAATTTGAGTGATGGGAACTTGATTGATATAGAGGTTGCAAAGAATCCCTTAAATAAACCAGAGAAGAAACGTAGTCGCAGCAGCCATCACCATCATCATCACCACCGCAGTGGTGGAGAATCTACAAAGGGATCTTCTCGGGATTCCAAAAGGACAAAGGTCAAGATTGACTCCGTCAAGATGGAATCTGATGAGGATGACTCAAACCTGCTTACTGCTGCTAAAGGGGGAGCAGGAGTTGGCGCTTCCTCTGTCTCAGATCCTCTGAAATACGATCCCCTTTCTACAGGAGTGGGATCCGCTCTTTTAGGAGGGGAAGGAAGTGATGGAGGCAGCAGTTTCAAGCACGATGACGATGACGACGACGATTTTGTTAATGTTCTCTCCGAGCCCGAAACTTTTGATGATAAAAATTAACAAGTCGAAGAAGAAAGAGAAAAGAAGAGGGGGAATCAGCTTGAGAAGGAATTTATTCGATTATGTTCCCGCAACACACTTTTTTGAGGGTTTACCATTTCGAAACGAGTTCTTTCTGCATTAAAATAAATATAGTAAAAGAAGGAAAATTGCTATATCTGTAAGTAAATGTGTACATCTTACTTAATCTTAGAGTTACAAACTTCGCCCACCAAAACCAAGCTAAGTCAGATTTTACGAATTTAATTAAACGGGGAATTTGATTCCTTTCCACATAAATATAAAGTTACAAAATGTCTCCTATAAAAGGATAAAGTATAAAAAATATTACCGTTTTACCAAGAAATTTCTCGCTATTTACTTTCAGCAGGCTACCAATCATTCGCATGGTTAATGAAAAATGTAAAGTAAGGACTTTTCCAAGAAAAAAAGGAAACAACTAAAAAATATACACAAAACAGTACATTTTCTATATTTTTATTAAAATGGGAGAAAGGAAAGTTGGAAAATAAAACGAAAGGGATTTTTCTTGAAGTGCGCATTTTCTTTAAATACAACGGACATTTTTATGAGATTTCTTTACCATTACCAGTAAATAATTCAAATGGAAAATAGATGATGATATATTTTAACGAATCGTTCGACAAAAAATTGTGATCTCAACAAACACTAATTCTAATCAATAATTTTTCTTGTACATACATAAAATATCTTACAACAACACAAACAACGTCTATTCATGTTTTAAAACATAGTGAGTTTGAGTAATAATGAGTATAATAACATTCACATTGTAAATAAAATCCATAAAACCTCCTCTGTACAAACAGGTTAAAATAAAATATAACAATGCACCAATTTTTAATCATAAGAAAATAGCGAGAGTCAATGCTACACATTTTTGATGAATTTCAATCAATTATAAGATTTGTCGCGAAATATTGAATAGAAATATAGGATATGGCAGAATTTCTAGAATTTCAAAATAAATAGAAATATTTAGTTGTTTTGTGCACATTATTTGTATCAAACTCCGGACAATTCTTATATAAAACCGATTGTTTTCGAAAGTATTGAACATTGAACATCTTGAGTCATGCGTCATATCATTTTAATTTTTAAAATGAATGAAGTACAAGAAGTAGAAATGTAAAAATCCGCCTCAGTTCGGGTAATAAAATAAAATAAGAAACGAAGAAAAAATTGATGATACTCTAATCTAGTCTGCAGCTAGCAGTAAAGCACGAACGTTTTATGTAGGCAGTTTTGAAGTAAGTCTCTTTTTATGATATTCTGATCACATACACAAGAGAAAACAATTATGGCGCAGACTTGTTTAAATTAAATAGACTACAAAGTAAAGGCTAAGTATTCCATGAAATAAATGAAATAATATCTACGTACCGAATGCATTGTGTTGCACCACGCAGCAGTTTTACGCGAAAGTTTGCATTTTTATTATAAAATAAATATTTTCTCTTTAGGCTTCAAATTTACAAAGAGGATAACTCAAAGAAGAAAAATTGATACGTCGTGTAAAGATCGGATGTAAATTGAAATTTGAACCGATCACAAAAACTATATCAAAAGAAAAAAAGCTGGATGTTTAGAAAAAGTGTATACGTTACGAATACATAAATAAGGAAAATAAGTTTCTAACAAGAAAAAAAGAAAAGAAAAACATGTTCAAAAAGTTCTCTTTTGGTAAACAAAAAAAGGGAATATTGTAAACAGATAAATAAATGTAAATATTAAGGCAACCTAATACTTCTGTACATTCTGCAACTATTCTTTATTCTTTAATAAGATTCTTGTTACAGTCTCCGAATTCCCAATCCCTCAAACTTTCCCTGTGTACATTACATTCCATTCCAGAACAAAATCTAGTCTAGTTTCTTGTGTGATTGAAAAACATGCTAAATAAAATATATTTGTACGTTAAGTAAGTACGTACGTTCACTCCAGATACACTCGTTTGTACAGAAAGTTCCCCATTTTTTTACACAATTTTCATCTTATCATATAATGTAAATAAGTGTATAATGGAAATTGTAAATATGAAATGAAAAGTTGTTTGAAAAATATGATAGTTTAATAATACTTATCTTTATTTTCCTCTCTTTCCTTTTTGGCCAATTTTCCAAGCCAAGCTTCCTAATTCCTCTAAAGTTCAATTTCGTCAAAACATTCAATACAACAACAGCAAAACAAACTGTAATACATTTCGAGTTACTTATTTAATCTTATCCCTGACCTAATATAAGAAATGGATAACAAAAACATGTCTCTCATGTATACATACATAGGGGTAAATATCGTAAGCTACAGATGAGAAATCGCCAAAAAAATATTATCGGAGCCTACTAAAGATTTTTCTAGGAAAAATATCAGAAAAAAATACCATAAATAATAAAATGTAATATCTGTATATCTGTGAAACTATATTAAATATGTATAATAATAACTGTAGGAAAAACAATGTTGATCCATTTCATCCATTCCGTACAGTATTAAAATGTAGCCATACTTTTACAGATATTAGCGTTGGGTAAGTATTACAGTATAAAATGTTTTGAAATTGTTGTGATTCGTGGTTAGTGTATGTAACAATAAAATATTGTAATTAAATACAATCTAAAGCATGCAAATTGGTGTGTAAAATATTACATGTATAATCTGTAAATGTATTATTATGTAATGTAAGGCTTTTTAGAATTATGCACTGTATTATACATTTTATTCTCAAATCAAGAAAGGATTCTATTTAAAACTTCTCGAAGTATGTATCATATTATACAAAATGGAGCAGGATGTAGTTTATTTAATTACACAAAATAAAAATGTGCGCATTATGTCCCAGATTGAAAAAATACTGTATTGTTTGAAACTCGAAGTAATTATTATAATTATTATAACATAAGAATTGATTAAAAATAAATTTCAAATGTCTAAAAAACCATGCCCGCATTAATTTAATTAAGCCACCTCATTTAATCAACTTTCAACATTATAAAATATTCCTTTTACTTCGCTAAAAACAAATCCAGCGAGAGGTTTCCATTGCCAGACAAAATGCTTTTACGTACGGCACTTAATTTGATATTCGCTAATTTGCTACAATTCAATTTCGCTCGGAATATAAAATTAAAAAGTACTGAGAAATTTGCGTCTGTCACACACACATGCATAAAATAAAAGCCCAAGAGCTTGTCACTTCTCGGAATTTTTACAAGCCTGAGCATACATAAGAAGCAGACGAGAAGGAAATGAAATGGAGTCTGTGCATCAAAACACAGTTAACTGTCAACCACCGAAGTATACATTTTTTACCCCTTTCCTCTATCAGATATCACACACCACTCCATTTCTCTGATGATGTTGATGATGATACGACGACGAGGAGAATTCTTTTGGCAACCAGCTTGTTTGCATAAAAATCAATAAAAAAGAAGATAGTTGAACAAGACTTTGTTGTGAACTGTGGCGGTTGGGGTTGTTTTGTGGCTGAAATTGAGTACCGCTGCTGTACTGCTGCTACTAAACTGCTGCTCCTCCTAACATCGCTCTCTCTTGTCCATAGTCACTCACTCACTTCGTTCTCCTCTCCTTTTTATAAACAGGAAAACTACCCAAAACTCTGCTTTCTTTTCAGCTTTCCTTTTTTGTCGTTTCGTGTGCGCCTTAGTAAGCAGAGCAGGCATTCGTGAATGATGATGCCAGCACAATAATAACAAACAACTTCATGGATCGAAGTGGTTAACGCGCCACGCAAACATAAATAATGCTGCATCACAATCTTTGCTGCAATTTTTCAGCTTTCCAGTTTCAATTTATGTCATAGTCGCACTAGGTGTGAATTAGATTTGCTCTGTGTGAGTGAGTAACACCATTAAATATGGGTAATCGATAGTGTTTCAGAAAACAATGCGAGACCAGCAAAGCAAGACAAATTAAAGACACGTGCAGAATTATATCGCTTTTAACTTTTTCAAAGAAAATTCAATAAAAACAGAGAGAAGAAAAAAGAGTCGAGATTGATATTTCTGAACTGTTTACATTTTGTCCAATTTACTAATTTCCACTCAGATTCAGCAATGCAATGTAAGCATTCTTCTTGCCTGTCGCTGGTGATGCGGATAAAAAGCACATTTATTTTTTGTAGACATCGATAAAGCATCTGTTACCTGCCTCCTTCAACAATACACTTTACTCGACTCACTTCTGGCTCTGGGTGGCTCTTTTTTATATTCAAAATATATCACATTAATAACTATACTCTTCATGCAAATGCCACTTCTAAAGACTTGTTTTTCAACCCAACTCAACTCAAGGACTGGGAGCGAAGCGCGCAAGTGACTGAGTGAATGCGGTAGTAAGCACATACATACAACCAACCATTATGCATTATCCTGGAAAATCTCAAAAAAGCACCATATTTATTTTCAACTCTCTCTCTCTCTCTTTGGCTTTTCCCGAGAAAAAACTTGCACATCCTCTCGTAAGACGGAAACGAGGCTCGAAGACGTCAGGATAAGAATACAAAACAGGTTTGGGACATAGAGATTTCCGCACTTTCTCCCGTTTCCTGTCAATATACACACTTTGCCGAGGTAAGATGTAGGAAGCCGCGCCAAGCCAAGGCAAAGCCAAGCAACCACTCACTGCGAACAACAACTTACAATAATATACAGCGTTAGTCCCCATCTCAAAGACATTCGCAGTCGCGGGGACAAAAAACGCCTGCATAAAAAGCATTAAAGAAATACCGTATGGTGGCATATGATATGATATGCAAAATGTGAAAAGAAATGATGAAAAGTGTTCTCGCTAAGAGAGAGAAAGAGAAAAGGGAAAAAATCTCCGAGAAATTTTTTATTCAGCAGTTTCCACTCAGCACACAAGCCTACTTACAAATGCAAAGAGCATGGTTAACACATCACACAGAAAAACTGACTGACTGACTACATCACTGCCTCCACTCTCTCTACTTGGAGCGGTAGGCAGGAGGAGGTGGAGGAGGAGAGGAAAGTGCCACTGCCACGGCTAACTTAATGTATTTAACGTAACGTAACAACAACTTCCATCCTCCAGTAGAAGCAAGACGAAAATATCCTATCATAATAAGAGGAAGGTAGGTGCATACAAAAGATGATGATAATGTAAAATATTACAAGTAAGGAAAGAAGTTTCCCTTCGACAACAACCAAGTTAAATACCAGAGGGGCCTGGATCGGGACCTGGCGGTGGCGGGGGATGAGAAACTCAGCGGCAGTAAAGTAAAAACTTTGATATTATGCAACTTTAATATTATACAATTGGTTCGCACATTATGTCTAACACATTAGTACCCTGTTGTTGTATGCGGCTACTCGGATATTTTTATATGGCAAGCAAGCAAGCAAACATTTTTTTTCAAGCGGATTATTTAATATTTTTACTCCTTCGTCGACTCACGAAGACGACGTGACGTGCCTTTCTTCACTGATCCTCAACTCGACTACTTTTGAAGTGAAGTCTCTTTCTTCACTCCGCACACTGTATAATAATATAATACAAACACTGGCACTAAAATGCTTATTATGGTCATGCTGTCATCATCATATCATATCATCGTATCGCGAATCGTGAGTAATGTAACAGTAGCGTAAGTGGCCAACCTGCGTCTTAAATATGAGGAACGCGTTTATGTGCTTGGATCGGCAATTTTGCACTTTTTACATATTATTATATTATCCTATTCCGGCTTCGGAAAAAATGTATTACGTACGGAAGATATTCTATTCGCACGAACCTCTCATCGTATGATTTCAAGTAGAGCACGAATTAGGAATATGGAAGCATTCTAATGGGACTCGTAAAGAGAAAAAATGTTGAAGAGGAAACTGAACATTACTTGCATCGCAATGTAAAGTGAAAACTGGAAGAAAGCGAGAGAAAGAAAAAAACAAGAGGTAGGGAAAGGAGTCACAAAATATAAAAAGTGAAGAATGCCAGGCTTTACTAAATGGTTACCGTGTGTTTGAGAGAGGTAAATACTTACATGTTGGTTGGTCCGCTGATATTATATTATGCATCCCGTTATATTCATTCATAGCACAACATGGGAAAAATGTGTAATGTGAGGAATCACAAAGTAAAGAAAAAATGTAAAGTCAAAGCAGAATGTAATGTAATATTCACCACTTATGTTACTTCCTCTTTTTCTCAAAAAATGGAAAGAAGGTGAAGAAGATAGCATCTTGTGTTTTTGAGGGTTGGAGTTGGAGAATCCCTGTTTTTGAATCCTAGAGAAAGCAAAGAAAACCTTATGCATGCATATAACATGGAAACGATACATACCATAACAGATCAGAGCGTAGAAATATGGAGCATGAAGAAAAAAGCTTTGCTGTTCTTTCCCAGTTAGTCGAGTTGATGTTGATAGTTGGTTGCGTTAACATTAAGAAAGAAAGAAAGAAGTGAGCGGAGGAAGGAAAGGAAGTGAGAGGAGAGTGGCGGCGGCAACGGGAGAAAAGAAAGACAGCGTTCAATCTCTCAAAACCAAAAACTCTCTCAAGTAGGTCTCTTAGGATTTTTACTGGAGAAGAAAGAAAGATAGAATATAAAATGCTCTGGGAATTCCAAAATGTTTAATATGATATCCGCAGCGAGAGAAAGAGAAAGCAAGACGAGTGAAGTAAAGTAAAATGTAAAATACACAAAGTAAACTACACAAGCGCGCGTATTATATTATTGTAATATAATAATATAATAAGTATACAACTCGAGAAGACGAAAGCGGAAAAAAGGGATTTCTTTATAACTGCCATTTTACTCCCAGCTCACAAGATTCTTTTTCTTTTCTTTATTTATGTTATGTTATACTTATTTCGATGATTTGTTGTATTCCGTTCCTGCCCATTATTACTATTACTATTATATTATACTCGTATGCATGCATAAATATGTCCACAGTCGCTTTTACTGCCTGTCTTGAGCAAATGCAGAATGTAGATTACTTCACGTTTCACTTCCACTGGATTTTTAAATTCCGTCAAAAAAAATTTAAGACACTGCATACGTAATCAACCGACTATAAAACAGACGCTGCTGTTTTGTTGTGCTTTCTTGTGATCCACAAAAAATCTGTTTTATATTGTATTGTATTTTTAATATGAGCAATGCCAAAAAACTAGACGATGACATTTTTGCCTTTGATGTCCACTTGATGCTCCATATTCACATTCGTTTAATAAATACATGCATGAACACCTCCCTTTCCTAGTTTGAAAAGTTTCCAATGTTTCATTTAAAAAAAGTGCTTTCCTCTACTTATCTTAACTTTTCATTTTCCCAGTTTCACTCTTCATTTAACTCCCTATTTCATAGGAGCTGTCACTTCAAATTGTAAGAAATACAAAACGACTTCAAAAGCATAGGATTGAGGCTTGAGTTTCAAACTCAAATCACAATAAAATTATCGTCTCTCGTTTTGTACTACACTTGAAAATATTTTGTAAACCGTCTACTCCACCCACGAGACAGGCAGGTAGTACGTTACATAAATCTAAGATCAAAGACGACTAGACAAACATTTCGTACATTTTCCAGGGAAAAAGTTTAAACCGTCACCAGTGTCAATTATTTAAATTAGACAATACTCAACAGAATAATCTATCCGGTTTCATTACAGGATCCCACCCAACCAAGCAGACAAATTAAAAATTCAGTCAATTAAAAGCCACTAACGGCACACCAAAATTGATTTTGACACAAATGATCTTGAACACAACCCTGAGGACAAATAACGTTGATGTTGATGGTATGATCTTTTTTTCTAAATAATTGTACATAAACATTTAAAATAAAAAACTTCTTTCAAAGCAGCCAACATTTCCAAGTCAGAGTCGTAGATAGAATACAATATGTTTATAATATTTACACCAGTGCAAACCTTTAAATGAGATAATGGCAATAGGGTGCAATATTTTAGGAAAGAGGAGAGGAAAAAGCGAGCGAGCTTTTAAGCGTTTTTCTTTTCTTTTATTATTATTATTCTCAAGTTTCCTGTGTATACTCAATGTTCATGAAAGAATAAGTAAGGAGACAGAGAGAAAGAAAAAAGGGAGAAAAAAGATCTCTTCTAGGTACTTTTCTTTCACCAAGTGTGTTTTTTCTTCAGCTTCTCTGGAAAAACTCATTAAAACATCCAGGATTGAATCTCAAGTCAACCAGGCTAGGTTTATATAGCAAAAAAACGAGAAAAGAAGCAGAAGTACTTCTACTTTACTCTGCTCTTCCTTTTGTTGTTTATATTATGTAAAAAAATAGTTAAGGAAAAGCAAGCGGTTCAACTTTTTTTCTCTTCATACCGTCATCGTGCTTTCACTGCTTTGCTTTCTTTTCTCTTTCTTCTTTCTTGTTTCAGCAGAAATGTGCATACTTACATTAGATGCTCCTTAATATAATACGAGTCTCAATTTAAACAAGAGAATAGCACAGAGGAAGCCTGGAGTTTTATATAGCTGCGTCTAAAATGCCTCCCTTTCTAAATGTGAGAACGGCAACCGAATAAAGAGCTAGCCAACAACAGAAGTAGAAAACAAGCATCGCATTAACTATATTACCATAATACCTTATAAAAGTTGAAGTTGATGAAGATAATAATGATGGTGTTGTTTGTTTAACTAAATATACATTTGAAGGAGAACGGGACGGATATAAAAATGTCTAAGCATGTACTTACTATACCTCCTCGGATTCAGATTCAACTAGTTATTATTACATCGTAATGTGCAAGTTACAGGAAACTTCATTGAGGCAGCAGCGTAACAATGTTGCTTTTAACTTAATGTACTACAAAATAAACGCCCGAATTTGAGTGCCAGTCTGCTTCGTCTACTAACTACTAATGCAAGATTTCTTTTATATTTGTGCACATACTTATTCATAATTATAAGACAAATTATTTTATGATAAAGTGTGTGCCCAATCTTCGGATTTATTTATGGCACGATGAATCTGTCTGTGAAGTAAAAGTAAAGCAAGCCTGGCGGCAGTGAACCATAAATTTGCCTGCTTTTGTATTCATAATTCATTTTAAAAAATTGGGATTTAACAGAAAAAATATGAAATGCGCATAATAAAAATTAATACGTGGTTCTATTTACTGCTACTGCTGCTTTCGCCTTGACTTTGCTTGAGTTATTATGTAACATTCTCAGCAATTCGATTCAATCACATTGACTGGGATAGTGCGGTGCTACCCTCCTCAAAAAAATAAAAAGCAAAGTAAAATGGAAGAAGAGAATTGGTAATGAAATGAATGAGCCTTCCTGAGCACTGGATGACAAATCTAAGAAGAAATGTTTCCAAGAAAGAAAGATTGCCACTATCATCTTTAAAACCGGGATGCCTATTCTATAATGAAACAAATAAAATGTATAAAACGTACCCACCTCCATCCAACGTGCTTCCACTTCCACCCACAAAATAGGGCGGGCATGAGAAACGTGAGTGTCTGATTGTAAAGAAGAGGACTAAACTAAACATGGCTAGGTGTAGGTACCTAATAATATTAGATGGATGTAAAGAAAGACACTGTAAATGTGAAACCTTCCTTTCTTTTCTCCGTTTTCTTTTCTCAGATTTTTATACATTATCCTCGATCTAATTATTATCTGAGCGAGTAACGAACGACTAACTCGAGCTGTGAAGAATAGAAAAAGAAAGAAAGAAATGAAAAGTAAAAAAGAGTGAAGAGCGACGCAATACTACACTATATGGGAATAGTGTTTTTTTTCTCCTGGTGATGCTGTTGCTGGAGAACACATTCACTTTACATATGAAAAAGACTTGTAGACTCGTTGGTACACAACCGCTAACTATAGTTTACAACTCCTCACTTATCCATTATATAAAAACGATCTTTACACAAGCGGAGTTTTAACGTAAAGTAAGTAAGTACTCATTTGCTTCTTCTTATAAGGGGCACAGTGCCACTCACTTCACTCACTACATTCCTTTTGTGATGCAAGTTTAAATATAAAAAGAAAGAGAAAGAGGAAAGAAAGAAGACGAAAAAAGCTTTGTTAAAGAGATATTTTTATATGCATAATAAAAGGAAAAAAGCTACTAAAAGCAAGCCAAACTCGTAGTTAAAAACGGCGAAAAAAAACCTGAGCGTGGCATTGCTTTGCATGGCTTGAGTTCGGCTTGAATCCAGACGAGCTGAGCTTATACCATTATTATTATCATTATCATCGTCATTATTGCTATTACTATTATTATAAGTAGTCGTAATGGGTTGCGTTACGTAACGTTTCTACAATCTACATGCATATGCATACATACAACATAACACGCACAAAAAAGAATCTCTTAAAGACTGCTTAAAGACTTGCCGGCTGCTATTGCTGCGTGTATAGAAATTTTATAATCTGAGTAGATGAGTAAGCAAATAGAGAGACGACGGAACTTTTTTTTTTGCTTTCTTTCTTTTTTCTTCGCTCATCTCTGTTCTTTCTAATCATATACATGCATACGATATAGAAAGCACTAGAACTAAAGAAGAGACCTCTTCTTTTCTCAAAATGTTTTACAGCTTTTTTCTTGAAAAATAGAAAAGTGAAGAAAAAGAAAACCTTTTTAAAAAGAGTCTATATAAGAAGATGGAAAAAGCAAACATAACGAATGCAATGTAGGTAGGCATAGGCTAGGTGCCTATCTCCATTTTGTGTGTAATTGTGAAAGTGAATGAGTATAATAATTTTATAGATATACCTACCTAAAAAGCGTTTTCTTACTCATTCAGTCACTCGCCCGCTTGCTTCCTTTCAATGCAATGCAACGGTAATAGTAGTTAAGTTAGTTTATAATGTGTATAGTTTTTTCGGGTGATGCGATGATAGCGGTAGTGGATGGTTGGTAGTGTGGTGGTGGTATGGTGGTGTTGTCGGATAGATGAGTTTTTTTTCTATTTCTATCTTTCAAGACATTAGCTTCGTTTGTCTCCTTCCTTTTCGTTCCCCGGCTTTAACTTATTTGCTACCACTGAATAGTGCTGCAACTGCTGCCTTCTTTTATTCCATTCCATTCTGCAGACTCGTCTTCTTTTTCTCTTTTTTCTTCTACTCTACTGAACGAGTAATATTCATTTATTCATTTGGACATGTAAATAGAAAAGTGTGCATGCCGAGTGTGTTTATATAATTTTGTATTCTATTTTATTTTTCTATTTAACTCTATCTGTCTCTGAGATTCTCCTTTTTAATTCACGTGTGCTCTTTCTTTCTCACAGCGTAATATTATATTACATGCTATAAGGAAGGAAGAGGCAGTATCATTCCATCTGCTAGCTTTCTTTTTTCTTTGAAATCATGTAAAATGCCCATTATTCTTTTCTTCCTTCTCTCTCGTCTTGCCCGTCTCATTTTAGAAAAAAGTGGATGTTTGAGAAGAAAAAGCGACTAAGTGTGGAGTTAAGTGTTGTTCGTTAGTTAGTTGGCAGCAATATTATTCTTGTCGTTTTTTTCTCCGGAATAGAGACAGACAGAGAAGAGCAGAAAGAAAAAGAGCGGAGCGGACCGGAGAAAGTAGCAAGTAGCAGTGGGAAAGTAAATGCTAATGGTGGATGGGATAATTAGTGATTATTTTCTTCTTCTTTTTTCTTTTTCTTCTCCTCTTGGCACACTATGTTTATTATTACGAGACGGGTGGTAATGGTGGAGCAGAGAAGCTGCAGGATTTATAAAATAAAAGAGGATGATGCTGCCGGTTATTTTTATTATTATGTTCCTATTAAACATCAAAATGAATACACTCTGAGATTTTTAATTGTGCCCACGTTCGTTCTCCCTTCAACACAATAGGCCATTTTTTGCCGTCTTACGGCACATGCAATTCATGAGCGTGCCTCATACCCATTTCCTACATTTACACAAGCATTTAATTACTACGTCTCACAATCAGTCAGAATAATAAAAAGTGATCCGGACTACGAATGAGAAGTTCATGCTACTATTTTCTACTTCTTGGAAATTGGCTTTCACCTGATGATAATGGGCGCGCTGAGATTCCATCCTCCATCAACATTTATCCATTTCTTTCCCTTAACCAAACTAAACAAAAGTAAAACATAACTAAGCCAAATTTCAGGGTAAACCGAATTTTTTTCTTTCGCCAGGATAATTGAAAATTGAAAGAGTGGTTTTGTTTATCATTATAATGTGGAAGTTTATGCAAGTGAAGATTTTACATGCTACAAAAGACTTGCACAATTATCAGGGTACCATCAACTCCTGGGCTTTTCAACCACTTCTCTTTCCAGTCAAAAATCAGTAACAATGCTTTTACCTTAATTGCAATTACTTTTTAAGTATTCTGTCGTGTATGATGCATCTTGAACGAGAGTAATGTTCAAACATGGGTAACTTTAGATAATGTATATTTCATGTACAGAGGATTTATTTCTCTACAAAAAGAATTTCCAAAAGACAACTGCTACATTAAGTTACGAAGGTAAAAATGGTTCTTGGTTGTGTCGCTCTCTCAAAATAAAATGCGACGCAGTCGGAGAAGGCACACGTGGGAGTTTCATTAGTCTCGTCTGAGCCATCTTCAGTCATCGTCATTGTCATTAGCGAAGGAAGTGTACTTGTCACTTGAGTGCTTGTAGGTAGCTAAATGCAGACTCAGATTGACATTAAATTAATACGTGGAGTGGAGCCTGTTTTATCATCTCATCATTATCATTTGATGAACTTGAACCACACTACTTTACGCATAAGGCGAGTGGTATAAAAATAACACACACATACACATACAAGATTTCCTAAAGGAAATCCCATCACTGTACAAATAGTAATATCCCAATTATCTTGTGTGTATTATTTTATTTAATAGTCAAGTGTATCATAACATAAGATAAGGCAGAGAATTAAATTATCGTCACACACAATGATGTAGTTGTAAACACGTAGAGGCATTACTATTACATTACATTTTTATGCGTGTAAGCGCCTGCTCTGCAACTGGAACGTCAAGATGATCAAATTTCAAAGGCTAAAAATAAATACCCAGAAACATGTTCCTGAACTGTGTTATCACATATCACATTTGTTATCATTATTTAATTCGCGGGATGCTGGTGAATGAGAGTGGAGTATTTATACCTTAATAATAATGAGTAAAACCAATTTGGGTAGAGAATGGTAAATTTAATAGGAATTTTCTCAATTTTTTCCATCCATGTATGCTCTATAATTTTCCGTGTCACTTGATAAATTTCAATAAAATAAAAAATATATAATGAGGCTTTTCTGCAGCGACAAAATCCTCTTCACCACAGTAGAATACATAAATTCTGTGAAAGTATCACACGGGAGTTATAGCCTAGCTGGTGTAAGTGGATATGAATCAGTGTGTGCAAGTAGCGTGAAAAAGCGGAAGGAGTCATTTTGTCATTCATTTGTAAGTCATTAACCACTCCATGCACAGCCAAGCCACCCTATACAATCATTACTAATGAAAAAGATGAAAGGAAAAGAAAGTACCACCATTTCCATTGGAATGGCATTAAATTAAGTAAAATTAAATAGTTCCTTTTCTCCGCATCCTTTTCTCCCTTTTCTCGTCATCAAATCAGGGAAAAACTGGAATGATGAAGAATTGACTTCATTTAGCAATCAGGCGCACCACCGCCACCACAAGAGTCGTGTAATATGGTAGTAATGAGCAATACATACACAACAATAACACGCCGAGTTTATAAGAGAGAAGGAAAGAAAGAAGGGACGAAAAGGAGAAAGTCGTATTTCTGCACAGCAATTATGAAGAGTGAGCTCTACACTACAACTACAGCTTCAGCTTCATCCAGCTACACGAACATAAAAAAAAAAGAAAACAGGCAACCACTTTACGACGAAAAGACGACCACAAACTCTAATAAAAAAGGACTTATGGTGGCACACCATAAAACTAAACTAAATCTGCGCTTCTGGTTTGTCTCCTCATTTCGTTTCTTCTACGCCTCTACAGTCGCGTTGTTGACTCTAAAGCTCAATTTGAGTCTCATTCATCATCACTCCCGATAATAATTCCTTCTTCCTGGAATATCTTCTAAGAATTGTATTCAGAGCCTCAGATGCTTCTTCCAGGAGAAAAAAAGCGTGGTATTTGGTATATCGGGATTGTGCTCTCCGCTCAGCTCTTCTCCAGAAGAGGTAAGTACTTCCGTAAGCCAGAATAAAATATAATAGAAGCCATCATTCCCATTCATCATCGAGATCATCGTCAACATCATCTGTACTTAATACTCGACTAAACTAAGAAAAGAGTAAAGTTCCTCAACAACGTTATACATAAAAACGGAGCTTAATGAATGTGCCCACTTGCTTAAGAAGGAAGGTGCGCGCCTAAGTAAAAAGGAGAGAAGTGTCTGTTTTCATAGAAAAACTTAAGCCATTTTCATGATCAGGAACGAAACCCCAACCTTTTTCTAAGACATGTCTCTTCTCTTCTTAGTTTAGTATTCTTTCTTGACGCTACTAGTTCCTTCCTGCCTCTCAGTATTACTATGTTAATCTAGAAAGAATAAAAGCAAGCCAAGCCACATCTGGCAGGAAGGGAGCTCCTCATTTTAATTCTAATTTCTAATTCTTTTCTCCTCTGATTTTGATTTATTTGCACTTCACTCTCTTTAAGACTTGTATGCCTCCACACTTCTGCAAGAGACAGAATGAGCGTGAGAGAGAGAGTGTGAGATTTTAAGTAACGTAATATAATACAAGACTAGTCAAACTTTTTTAAGACGAAGTAGTAAAGAAGGACGTTTTTTAAATTCTTTTTTCATGGAAAACGACGTTTTTCTATCTCGGCGTCATTTCATTTCTACCAACAACCACTTCCACCACTTCATCCACTCACTCACATCATCACTCCTCTACTACTCTAGTTATCGAGTCGACGTGACGAAAGTAGTATAGTGGAAGAAATAAGAGGTAGTTTTTTTATTATTATAATCAACCCTGGGTATTAGATCCCGCTCTGTCCTATTCTGTCTACATCTAAACTTTCTCTCTCCCAGGAAGAATTAAAAGCCGCCAATCTGCTTTCTTATGGAACTCATCCGAATCAAACTCATCAAGAATAAGAAAGCGTAATAAAAAAGCTTGTCTTCTTCATCTTCATCCCAAATGAGAGTGTTGAATAAGGGACATATTAGTCGAAACGAGAAGAGACACATCTGCCCGTCTGTATGCATGCATTGAGTGAGTTAGTTAAGTAAGTACAACTAAGAAGTTCAAAAAGCTGCCTACTTTCCAGAAATAAAAAATGGACAAAAAAGGCTTAAATGATGAGAATTCACTCATAGCATTTAATACGAGGCACATTATTACATCTTACAAAAACCCTTTTAATTGTTGCATAAAATTGTTCTCATTCCTTTAAAAAAAATGTGGTACACTCAATGTCAAAAACTTCAGTGGCCAGAATTTTTGTCCCATCATGAACGAATAGTTCTTAATACACTTTTCTTGATAATCGGCCTTGTAATACAGAATGAAAGAAATTATTATTAAGTAAAAGTACGTAGATGAGATGAAACTGCTAACACTCTTTAAGGAATAAGGGAAAGAAAAAAAGTAGAGTTTTCACTTCATGCAGCTCTTTTCACATAATTTGATAAGGATTAGAGATTTGTATCAGCTACAGTACCACGCACACACCAGTTGTCACAAGCTTTCTCCAGCTTACTTTACTAAATATACTATCATTATTATTACTACAATTACTACACTACACTGCCAGACGAGGCATTAAGGCAAGGAATATTGTTGTACTTAAGTCTGAAAAAACATCCACTCAGACTTGTTTTTTTCTCCTTTTACCAATCGCTTTGTAGCGTTGTCACATCTTACTTTCTTTTTTCCATTCCGCGCTTGGCATCGACATCCGGTCGCTTCCCCGCCAAGTCACCGCAAAACGGAGAAGAATAAACAGTTCCAGTAATGCGAGTAAAAAACGTAATAGAACACTTACCAACTTTCTGATTGCCAACGAGCGAGCAGATGAAAAAATATACTTTTAGTTCTAATAGTCAATAATATTAAAAGAAACAGCTCTGCTATGCAGATGTAGTTAAATCAACAAAATTCTTTCTGAACAAAAAAATGTTATATCTTTAATATAATATGTACATAACATTGACTATAGTATCTCCGAGATAAAAAACGGTTCATTTTTATTTCTTTTATTTGGGCCTCGGTCTGAATGTCGACTTGGTAAGTGCAGTTGTTAAAGACTACTCCATCCAAGCAGCGAGCGAAGGTGATGGCAAGGCAGCTCTGGTGTAAGCTGAGATGAAGAAGGAAGAGATGCTTTGACTAAACTAAAGTGTATAAGCTTTTTTCGCACTTTCCTGTCTTTTCCTCTGCACATTAATAAACATTAGATAGAGCTATGTATTTCTCTATCTATATAGGAGGAAGGAAGTATCTTGAAAAGATGTAAATAAAAGCTTTTTTCTTTACAAGGCGAAGAGGAGAGAAAAATAAATGAAATGATTTTTCCCCTGTTACTTTCACTTGTGTGTGTCCCATTCTTTTTCGAATCACTTCTCTCTCTCTCTCCTCATGCAGTCGTTAGGGCCGATAGAGCAGAATCACGGTTTATTTTATAAGTATTTAGTTATTTTTTCTATTTCCGAGAAAATAGACTCTCTCCCTTTTCTTTTCACGCAGTGACTTAGCCTTAAGCAAAATAAGGTATTATAATAATAACAAGTTACAAAACATTTGCTTTCAATATGAATATTACGTGTCTCAAAAAAAGCCACCGACAAACCATCATCTCTGCTATATACAATACCTATATGAACTTGATTTGATTCTTTCTCTGTGGTGGTGATGCATGTATCTGATTCAAATATACTTTTATTTTGCATTATACCGTGAATGTGAAATCCAGCCAGCACCAGACGACACTTTACCACGTAATGTATTTTATTTCGTCCTTCTTCTTTTTTTGGCTTTCATCTTCCATTTCTCTTATCTTTGACTAACATTTACGTTTCCTCTCGATCTCTTTTCTTTCTTTTCTTTTTTTCATTACTTTTTTCTATTTCTTCGCTTTTCAACTTCCAACTCACTCTTCATTTTTAGTCTTATTCGTCATCGTCATCGTCATCCTCTTTGCATTTTATTTCCCCGTACGAAAATCGAGTTCTATATAAAAAGAAAATGGTAATAATAATGGACACATAACAAGAAAGAGGAAAAAGTTGTTTTTTATTTACCAGAGAGAGAAAAAAATTACGAGACAAGTGGTTGGTTGCACACGAGGCTGCTCAGCCATTATACAAATAAATAAATATGTGCACAGATAAGGCGATAGGTACGTTATAAGTATTGCGACTGGTTCTTTGACTGAGAGGAAAGAAAGCGGATGTGATGTATTGTATGTATTTAGAAGTGGAAAAATCAAATTTTATTTAAGTTCGGCTTTACTTGTGTATACTTTAGATGAATCCCTGAAAAAAGTACTTAAGCAGGCAGATACAATTTAGCTTCACTCAACTCAACTTGTTAAAATCTTTGGTGGTGACACGAAGAGACTTTTAAGAAATTACAATAGCATTTTCAATTGGTGCCTTATTTTTATACGGATTTGGATATCCTACGAAATAATAATAATAAATATAAAGCAAAGCGAGAGGGACGTCTCTTGTCATGCCGTAAAAATGGGGTAATGCGATGCAACATTTTTTTCACTTTTACCTCTTTAATAAAAAATTAAGAGATTTGAGCAAGTTTCACAATGAGTGGTTCCACAATCTTATTTGGAGTTTTAGAAGGTTGCGGTAATGCGACTTTATTTGTATTAAGATAGATAAATACTTAAAAGAAAGTACTCGGGTTAAACAAGAATTCTATCCCTATTATTTTGAAAAGAAACCTTTTTTAAATGACATTGAATTGGTAAAATAAACATTAATATTCTCAATTTTCTGTAACAAATTCCATGTAAAGTAAAACTAATCCAATTACAAAAAATAAAACTTTTCCAATAGAATAGAATGAAAAATAACTAACTTGTCAGTATGGATGAATTAAAGAAGTTGTAAAAATCCTTTGGAGTTTTTATATTGTTGGCAATACACTAGTTATTTCCCCTTCTGTTGGACATGTTCGATTTTCCCTGAGTATTGTTAACAAATCGTTAGTCAGTCTTTTCCAAGAAGTTGAAGCAAGCAAAAGTCGTTTCAATTGCCTCTAAGACGATTTATCATGCGATACTTTGCCAAAACATGATTTCCGTTTTTAGTAGCAGAAACAAAAATAATTTTTTATGACATTCCAATAAGTGAAAATAATCAAAAATGTAATAGAGAATACATCCAGTGCGGAGTATTATAAACACATCATTTGTCTGCTTTTTATATCCCTTGTTGTTTGTGATAATCCTACAAAATATTCGTCATCTAATGTGACAGTGAAGCGTGAAGCAAATCGAAGGTGAAAACAATCAGGGTACAAATAAATGGTAAATTATAATACAATTTAAACTTTTCTTCCAACATGATATTGATATGTTTGATGAAAAAGCATTCACGGAGGAGTTGGAGTTGCGAGATGAAACTCACTTTGAAGAAATGGAGAAAAAACTGAGGTAGTCGAATTTAACGTCGACACTGTCACATTATACATTATATCATGACTAACTTTTCATTTTTCTAGATTCTCCTTGTATTTATATGGTTTTCTTTTCAAACCTTCTCATCTTACATTACTTTAGCCTTACTTAGCCATGTCTGACTGCTCTCATCCGCACAGACACACACAAGGCTTACCTCTTCTTACGCCTTTCTGGTTCGTTGACGATTTTAATGAGACATTTTTTCCACTACTCCCTATTATAGTATAAGATGAAAAGAGTTTGGAGGATGTAGAAAATAGGGAACCGGAGACTCTCATTTCATTACCTCCTACTTATTATGCAGGTAGAACCCACCAGACCAAAAATTATATTCTTTTATGTCATTATTGCGTAAATATGTTTCGAGGAAAATGTGTTAATAATATCAGTAGCATAACGATAAAAACTTAATAATTTTCCCACAAGCACACTCACAAAATAGAATGTAAAGCGCTCGTTTCCAGAAAATGCATACGCTTAATGCACTCAAATAAACACCAAGTTTTAAGTAAGTTACATAGCTAAAACGTTTTCTATTGACCACCAACATTTCGTATTTCGTATCTTATAAAAACAAGGGAAATGTCATTAGCTAAATCCCCATTAAATTTTCTTGCGCATAAAGTGAAATTCAGAGAATATGAGCAATTATTCCAGTGAAATGTATCATTCAAGGCCAACTGTCAACCCGGTAAACTTTTGTTTTTGACCAATACGTAATTGAGCTGAATTCAAGAGAGAACAAAACACCAATGTAATCTAACTCTTAGCTTTTTATGTAACTTAAAAAGGATCATTTCTAAAATGATGGGTTAAGAAAACAAAGCATAAAAAAATCGAAAACAATAGAGTATATAGAAAGAAAGAATGAATCGCACTTCCTTTCCAACAACACGGTGACTAAATATTAGAATTTTAATATACAGAAAATTATAATACAAAGTTATGTAATAGCAATTTGAAAGGAAGAAAAGTGGGTTTTATGAGCCAAAATTTTTTGGGCACATTGGATACTTTGTATATGTATGTATAAAAACGTGTCGCTCTTTCCCTTTTATTATGCTTTTTCCTCTCCATTTCCTGACTAATATTATAATAATATTGAAATAATATTACCTACTGCTACCTCCCCATAATGCAAATTCTGCCAGCTCAGTTTATTCTCTTCTCGCTGTCTCTCTCTCCTCTTGCCCCTTGAGTGCTCAGCAGAGATATTATAATAACTATTCACAGCGAAACGACAAGAAAAGAAACATTTAAAAGAGGAAAACGGACGACAGAAGAACTGGAATAAACGCAGGAACAAAAAAAACGGGTAGAGGCTCTATTGGTACCTGCACAATGACAAAAGAAAAGCGACAAAAAGATTTTCGATGCAGATTTTTTGGTGGGTAAAGTAAAGCAAACGCTCAGTTCACCTAGAGAGCAACAGTAACGGTAACAATGAAGGGTAAAGAAAAGATATGCAACAAAACGGAGAAAAACGCCTTGCATATCAAAGCATCAACACCGTTCTCGTCCTCACTCACTTTCACCATGCAACTTTTTACATTTGATGATAACAATTGTGTCTGTGTTCGAAGAGGAAGAGTCGTATCTCCCTCCACTAACTTTTAGTACTCATATGCCACTTGCACTACTTAAGTTATAAAAATGTTGAATGTTATGTTATGTTATGCTACGTTAGAAGTGCTTATATTTTTTCTTATGAACGAAATAAGAAAAGGAGGCAGCCGTAAAAGAAGTGGTAGCAAGAAGAAGAATAAGAAAAAAACTCTTTGCTTAAGTGAAAGCTCTCTTGAGGATGCCCCGCTGTTACACTATGTTGTTGCTCAAGGGATAAAGAGGAAAAAAGTGAACTGATGTGGAAAGTATTGCACATTATGCGGAGACCGGGAATAGAGCACGTATTATTATTATTATGGCCTTCCTCCTTTCTTCTCCTGCCTTACAAAAAAGGTATTGTATATAAATATACCACTTCTTGATTATTCAGTTAGATTGTTATGTTCTGTTATGCTATATTTAAGTTGGAGACAGATCTATCTATCTATGTACCTATGTGGAGCTTGCTCTTCCTTCTCTGTCTCTCTCTCAAGGAACTGTGACTTTAACCAGTTTGCTTGCTTTTTATTCAATCTAAGGTTCGTTGGTTAAAAATATTACGTTTAATTCTCAGTATAGCTGCTACTTTATGTTGCTTAAAGAGTCGTGAATACAAAAACTTCAGAGACCAAGTTAACCATAAGAAATAAGAGAAATGGAGATACGTATGGATGAGTCGGATAGAATCCAACACACAGAGCAACAGCATAATAATAATAATAACAATGATGATGAGATAAAAAATAAAAGTATTTTGGGTGAATTTTCGTTTTTGCTTTGCCCTTTTTCTTACTCTTTCTTCATTTCCTTACTTCCATTTCTTTGCCTTCTTCTCTTCCAACCATGTATGCACTGTACCCTAAACATTATCATCAACATCATATCTTGCCGTGTCCGCATAATCGTAATAGAAACATTTTGAATTTTTGTTGTGTTTAAACCTTTTTTCTCTTTCCAGTGCATTCATTTTATTCCTCATATTGAGGACTTCCAGTTCCAGCTGCAACTTCAACTTCACCCCTTTCCTTTTGCTTTACTTACTTACTAAATTATACTTATGTTCATATAAGAATTTCAGACACCCGCACCCACCCTTGCTTGCTTCGTTGCTTTCTTCCAACGAGTTACAGTAATTTTTCACAAGAAACATTCTTTCTCCTGCCATCAAAAACTACCTACTGCAAACAACTGCTTTGTTTACAGAATGATGCTTCTCTGTGTGAGAGAGAGAACGAGGAAAAATTATGGATGTATTTTTCTTCACAAGAAACTTTCTTTCACACACTTAGAAGAAAAGCAAGAGGCAAATACAATACATCTCTAACATAACTTGATGCTTTTGTATAAATTTGTCGTGAAATATCTGCCTTTTCTGGTTTACATTATGTCGCGAATGACTTCCGTCGCTTACATACTACTTGCTTGATATAAGTAAGCGCGTCGTTATAAAAAGACGCACAATAAAAATGTATATCCATCCATCCACAAGTTTATTCCATTTTTTTCTTATCCCGAATAATCATTTATGATTATGATAATGATTATTATGGTAATGGTGGCAAGATAACAGCAGATATTCATGCAATGCACATTGATGTGTGTCTGCTTTTAAAATGTGCTTTTGCTTTCTCTCACTCTCACTTCTTCACCCGGAGTTTCGTCTCCTCCTCACTTACTCACTCACTTTTTCTCTCAAGTGAATGGGCTAGAATTGTTTGAGGAGGTAGTTACACGAGATGGATTTTTTTTCTTTTTTCCCCGGAAAAAATTGAAAACTAAGTGATTTCTTTTTCGAGTGTTGCACCAAGTCCATTATTATAATATGGAATAGAATACAATACGTACAGGCATAAAGCACGGCATGCTCTAGTGGAGACATTATTTTTTTTAAAAGAAAATCTAGAAGAAAAAATATCTTCTAGAGGATCTAAGATATTTTCATTGTGAGGCAGAGGTGCTGAAATGAATCAGAGGATAAAGAAAGATTCCCCACAGGCAGATATATTAAAATGAGCATGGCGTAACGGAACAAACTGCATAATAGAATATCTGACGCCGGCAAAGCACAAATGTGCATAAAGTGGATTACTATGATTAAATATGACGAAAGGGAATGACAATTTACATATTATTACATTTCTTTCGTTTTGTATTTTTTACTAGGTTGTAAGAAGTGAACTAATCACTCCCAGCCCAAGGAAAATCTTTCCACTACGCGCTACAATCTAATGTAAACTGATTTTCCTCCAATTTAAGATTCTAAATCTCGGAGAAATTTTCAAATTCGGCATAATTGCATAATTTCCAAAAGGTGAACACAAGAAACTGGTAAGTAGGTATAATGCAGACACTAAACCTGGACCTGGACACAAAACATATTTTTAAAAATTGCCAAAAGATGACAGAGCAGTAAGCTGTATATTGCTTGTCACTTGTACCCGGTGTTTTTTCTGTTATTGTGGTATGAAATGATTGTAAATATTTATTGTAACATATTCTGAAATAATATTTTATTAAAATCCAAATACCTGAATAATCGAACCCATATTTTTAAGTACAAACGTACATTCAACGTTTCTTCAAGATTATGCGAAGCAATATTTGATTGAAGTTACAGTATTTATTACGTAGCTAGTTATTTATTTATTTACTATTTATTATTTATGGCAGATAGCAGTTAAAGTAGCTTTCGTATTATACCTGTGTAATGCAGGTTTTATTGTCTTCAGTGAAATTGATATCCGATTTGTTGGCTCATCTCTTTAAGGAGAAACTCTAATTTATCAAATAACCATTGAAGTTTCATATTATATTAAACATAAATTCTGGAGTTATTTTTTACTGACGCGACGACATGATGAGTAATATGTTTGACGATTGAAAGCGTGAATTAAATCTAGTAATAAATTTTGAGCAACGAATGTATTATTTATTTATTCGTATAAAAGAATTTCATTATTTATTCAAGATTCATTTATTCATACGATTTAAAGAATGTCCATTTGTCCATCGCTATTAAGATGATCAACAACCAAATAATGACAATGACAATGAATAATAAAAATAATGTATGATCCCAAAGTTTAAACGTTGAAATCAAGATCTTCTCTCTCTCTTCGCCACTCCCTCAATTTCGAATGTCTTGCCTGTCGCTGCAATATTATAGATTTGATGCCAATTGTAGTACGATTATTACAACCTGAGCACAGGATTTAGCGCATGATATTCCAAAATTTGACTCGATAGCGTAAAGCCATGTCGATACAATAACAGTGAAAGCAGCCGTATACACGAGATGCAAAATTATTGCCAATAATAGTGCCATTTCGATACACTTTTAATTGAACAAAAGACTGAACAAGCAACTTTTCGTTACTGTTAAATTATCTTTGTATAAATTATTTACTTACCTTAGGTAAACGGTTCTACTTGAAGACGATTTTTGAAATGATGTAAACGCCTTTTTGTTTGCTTCTTCATAGAAAAGAACGAACACACATTCTTAATGTCCAACCAACGGTTCACTTCTGTTTCAGGCGCTACCTTCTAAGGCCAACTTTGCGCATCTTAATTTGTTTACCAAGTTTACCAAGTATTTGTTTAGGTATTAGTTTTCAACAATCTATTACAATGAAATGGATTTTTACAATCAACGTTTTCAAGTACCTATTTATATCATACCTATATGTATGAACAAAATGTTTGATGTTAAAAATGAAAATGAATAAAAAACATCTTTGCCCTTGTGACAGTTAGTTGTAACTGCCATGCATGCATCGTAAAGTTAAGTTTTAGAAAGTACTTTGCAAGTCAAAAGAATCCAAGAAATAAACCAAGAATGGGTTTTCTGTGCCGACCAAAAATCAGATCAAGGAATTCGTTCATTATCGTACCAATTTTAGAAATCTACTGACAGGTTCGTTCCATACGAGTTACAATTACAAATCGTCGCCCACGATTTTGACGTTTGGCGTCATTGTTTCATTGAAAGCTGTGTGGTTTGGTTTGACTGTGTGACATTACATTCAAACAATTTTGACAGATCTACGAAAGTTTATTTTCATAAAGTCAACAAGATTAAAAGTGACATGCGAATAGTTTACATAACATAGAAGTTGTCATTTTCTAAGCGTTATTATTATTTTATATTATTATATTTTATTGCCGAATCAATCAATCAATCAAATGATAATAAAAATGTCAAAAAATTCGAATTATTGCATTACATCACTGTATTACCACAAACAAGTGTACAACACAGAAAAAATTGCTATAAACAAGTTCATTGAAGATCTTGGAGATTTGGCTGACCAAACCTTTTTAACCGGAACACTCTCGGAAAAGATCAGTTTACACTACGCACGGGGCTGTTTTGAATAATACATATAAAAATAAATACTGTGCTAAACAATGAACAGTTCATTTCATTCTTCCTCGGTCGACATTTCAACCTGAAGTGAAACAAGTTTCAAAAGTTACATGAATATTCCTCAGTTCTTAAGTTGTTATAAATAATATGCTATAAAAATGAATGCATCATCAAATAAAAAATTCATTAACGTTACTAAATAATATGTAACTATATAAAGGAGACTCTGGTATAAGATGTAGAGTAAGACCTTGATTTGATTACTGGGCATTATTATTTCATTGATTTGATTGCACAGTATTTTAAGTAAAATACTTCGAAACGGAACAGACAAGAAGGTACAGAGGTAAGCTCTAGGAATTGCTTCCTTCAGTAGTAGTGCGTCGTCGATTCTGTTTCAAATAAATAAATTGTTTAGAAATAAAATGGTTTTGAAAGGCCTCACTTAAATGAATTAATTGTGATGCTTTATTTACCTCGAGCATTCGCCTGAGTTCGAGCATGGCTGCGCTGGACCTAGATCTTTCTTGCTCCAACTGCGAATGAACTTCACGCAGTTCCTCGTGCAAGTCTTTATTTGCCTTTGTCATGTTATCCAATTCATAGACCAGTTTGGCTTTATCTTTTACTGCAATAATTGTAGCATATAATATTATTATTACAATGGAATTTTGAACTGTTAGTAATTTCTTAAATAACAAAAATCTTTTATTACCTTCTTGTGCAGCCTGCAAATAGTTATTAATAGTTTTAACGCGGTCCTTTAACATGCCCACATCAGTTTTAAGACGCAAATTTTCCTCCTGCAGTTGGTTAATAATTAAATCTTTTTCATCAACTGGTGCGGTAGCTGCAGATGATGACATATTGACTTCTGCAGATCGCTATAAATAAACAATTCATATTCCAATCTAACCTCATTAAACTGGAAAACTCACTCTTTGTTTTTGTACATTGTACAGGCAAATTAAATCTTACAGGAACTGGTTGAGGTGGTGGCTGACGACTCATTAAAAGCTGTCTTTCGAGCGCCTTCTGCCTCTCCCTCTCTATTTCAAGTTTAGCCTCCATTCGAAACCTTTCTACAAGCTCTTCACCGTCGTCCGGTGATTGATAAGGCCCTGTGTCGCTTCCGAAGCTCGGATTCGCTACGAAAGCCCCATTCATCACATTTGACGTAGATTGTAAACCGGTCTGTGGAAAAGAAGAGTGACAGAAAGTTAGATGTATATAAATTTCGGCAAGGTGGCGGTGGCACTGTCACCTATTACCTCGTTTAACCTGGCATTAAATTCGTTCAATGGCACAGCAACTGGCTTCTTCTTTTTTCCCTTTCCTAGTGGTTTATTCTTTTGCTCTGTATCGAAATCGAGTTTCGATTGCAGTAAAGCTTTTTGTAGATCCGTCACGTACGCTTCGTCCGTATACTAAAATTCATTACACAAGGTCAACCGATTAGTATTAAAATGATGTGGTTGTGTCTTAGCAGATTAACGGTCAAGTACAAGTAGACAGCCTGAGGCAACTTACATTTGCATCTCTCTTCTGCCATTCCTCCCACTGTTCACCCGTCCCTTTCCTCGGGCGAAGGGCGGAATTTGTTTCAGAAGAATTTCCGTTCTTCACCTCGCTCACTCCCGCTGGTATATCTGAATTTGATTCTTTCGTCGAAGAGGAAGAAGACAAGCTCCCATTCCCATCATTATTATTGCTGTTTCCATTTTGCTGAGATTGAGGTTGAGCAGCAGCTTTTTTCTTCTTGCCCTCGGATGCGCTCCCGAAGGCCAGACTTTGTAGCTGTAATTCAAAATTAATTGATTACTGAACTTCTGAACTTTTCATTGTTCGTTTGTCCAGTCTAATCGTAAGATACTACCCTAGTGGTACATTCAAATTACATATATATTTAAATTAAATTTTAAACCTGTTTGCGGTCAGAATTAGAGTTGCCTTTCTTCGCCGTCTTGTTCTTTGTGTCTCCTGACCCAGATGACTTCTTCTTATTGCTTTTCTTGTTCGCTGTTTCAAATGGGTCACCGGCGTCATCCGGCAAGAAGTCAAACCTGGACGCATTTTTTGCAATAGACATGTTGAACTGTTGACCTATAACAAAACATGAACAAAATAGACATGTCAAACCGTTGAAATAAAAATATCTTACTTCCTTAATATGGTATATTAAATTATTACTTCTACAAAGAAAAAGACTAAATAATTTGTGGTCTGCTGTTGTATACGAACTAAAAGCGCCCTTCCCCGAAGTAAATGAACAAGCAATGCTTGGTTGAGTTACTAAACTGGAATACCCCGTACAGTCGTCTCAATTCAATCAATTATCGAGATTATGTTTGGTTGACATTGACATAATTAATAAACCGCTAAGTTCCATTTATAGCCTTTCTATAAAACAACATTTAACTCAACAAGGATAATGATAATGCTACTAGCCGAATAGCCGTCTTCCAAAACATTTAATTACTTTAGCTGCTAAAACTTATCCTGTTCCCACCCACCACGATCGATCTAGTGCTAGTCTAGCTCTCGCTACATTTTATTGATTTTATACGACTGCTAATTAAATCTGCCTTCCTTACCAACTAACCAAACAAATGACAAAAAGAAGAATCAACTTCTTCAACTTACCTTTTATGTCAATTACCTAAAGTAACAAATCAAAATCGACGACGTGTGAAGCGACTTCGACAAATTAAGATAAGATTCCAAAGGTACGTATTCAAGGCAAGTTAATCCTGACTTCCAGTGCCCGTTCAGTTAGTTAATATAATAATTTCCTTTCCAAAAGCGGCAAGTGTTATTAACGTTGTTGGAACTAACGACAATCTTTGGATGGACATGGAAATTGGGAAATTAAATGACAATGTCGGATAGGGCTCGAGTTTTATTGCTCTTTCACAGGAATTCTTTACGTTTCTTTACTACAGAAGAGACAGGCATCAGCAGTTTTCGAGTCTGTGTTTGTCTAACACTGGATTCAGTCTTACTCGAAACTAATTTGCATACACCCGTCTGTCTATGTAATACCTACACATGTTAAATGATCAGCATGTGTTGGATACGTCCCGTCCTCCCGTATACGGGGCAGATAGAACCATTCTGGAAACATTGTTTGCGGGCTATACCACATACACTCAGCTTGTCCACATGTTTTTTCTTTCATGCACACATTTTCGCAAATTGCGAAAAATTTGGAGCTCCGTCCGAATTCCGACATCATCGGGGAAATAGAGCCGGTCGGTGGGATTATACTGTTTAGGTCATTTAGTTTTATAATTGAATTTGTGTTTTCCTAATTTGATTTGGTTGGAGTTTGTAATTAATTGAAAGTTAAAATGAATGTGGCATTTAAGAATGTGTTGACAGTACCAAATTCAAGATATGTGCGGTTAAGGGACTTGCTGTTTAGCAGTCCACAACAACAACGCCAGTTTTCCTGTGTAACTCAAGCTCGATTTAGAATAGCGCACGGGCAGTCCTTGTCCGTTCACCAAGAACCTAATCATCTGGGTGGTCTGGGATTAGGAGCAGTGCCGGCGTCAGTTTTCTCCTTCCCCGGGTTAAACTATGAACCTCGTAGAAACGCGGGTCACAGCAAGTGGGCGAACATCAAGCACGTCAAGCAGGCAAATGACCAGGCCCGTGCGAAAGAGATATCAAAGTTTGTCGGGGTTATGAAGGTGGCGGTCAGAGAGCAGGGCAGTGCCGACCCTAAGATCAACTCCAAATTGGCCCATGTTCTGGCTCAAGTTAAGACTGCAAAATTACCCTTAGCCCCGTTTGAGAGAGCCCTTCAGAGTTTACAGGTATGTCTTGTTTTTAATGTTTTAAGTAAATACGACAGATTTAGAATTAGAATGGGTCCTCTCATTATTGGAATATTCATAGAATACAGCAAAAAGCATTATTGGTGGTGGTAAATGAAATAAGATAATCTTTTAATTCTACAGACGCAGAAAGGAAGTAGTCATTGCATACACCCACTTCGCGGCCCTGGCAATTGTATCTTGCTGGTAGAATTGGAATCCCCAAATTTGACCAAATCAAAGATGGAACTGAACTCTTTATTGAGAAAGAATCGGTAAGAGAGCTTTCGATGCAATTCAACTTATCATTTAAACCAGATGAGATGAATAATGGCAACATTTACAATACACTGTATGTTTTTAATTTGAAACAGCGGAACGGTCACGGACGATACTGTCCTCTACATGTTTGATCACAGGGGAATTCTTTACTGTTCAGCCATGGAGGGAAAAGAGGCATCCGCTGAACTTTTAGACGACGCCACAATGCACGCCATTGAAGTAGGGGCAACCGATGTCACATTTATTGAAGATCACCCTGAACACGGAAAAGTGTTTGAGTTTACAACAGCTCCTTCTGCCTTCTTGAAGGTTAAAAATGCGTTGGAAGACCTCAAATACACATTAGAGTACGCCGAAGTGGCTTATGTACCTAAGCAGCCAATAGAATTAGAGGACGCCGATTTGGAGGCTGCAAATAAACTTTATCTTAAATTGACAGAGCATGAGGATGTCCAAAATGTGTATGTAAATATAGCATAACATTTAATCATACCGTATTCACATTAGCGTAATATTTAATTCGTTTAAAATAAATAAAAACAACTATATGCGACATGATTAATCTATAATTAAAATATTGAAGAATGCCTTGTTTCGGTGACCTCCATCTAGTGCTAGTGCTACATATATGCCGACTATGCCGAGACATTTTCATGGGGTTACTTTACTATTCCATTTAGAAGATTTAGATGGCAAAGTTTGAGCCTTTTAAATTTCAAGGACAAATCACGCTAACTATGCAAATAAACATGTATTCCTAACTTCCTTTAAAAGTTTTTGAATGTCATTGTCGCAGAGAAAGTGATAGTAGGCCTTGAACATAAACTCCTGTAGTTGATGGCCACTGATTAGCACACAATAGACATATACAGACATTACGATTACGACAAATATATACATATAATATGTATAAGATATATTTCAGTCATTTTGGACTTTTTAAGGTAGGTAGGTACCAAGGTATATAGAAATACTATAGGTACGCTGAATAGAGCTTTTCTTTCGTTTTTGATGTTCTCAAATTACCCTAGTGGTGGTGTTACGTCACCCGTTGCGTCAGCTGATAGCTGTCATAAAGAACTATACATTTTTGTTCTCAAAAGAAAAACATTTTGGTTGTTTACATTTTGTGTAAATGTGT
>VYYJ01000643.1:0-49352 GCA_021029165.1 Cyphoderus albinus | reverse complement strand
CCGTTGTACGCAATATACATGTTTACCTTCTCCTCTCCACTCGTGAAGCAGGGACATCAAATCACATTGATGTAATACGGTTTAAACCGACTGTCTTGTGATCTGAGGCCTGTTCCGAAAATTGTACCACTGAAAGGAGAAGTCGGAACTCTTATTTTCCAATCATAGTTCTCGTGTTTTAGAGCCACAAAAAACCTATTTTGTTAGTTCGATTTTTCACTAGCTGAGTTTTTAATGCACATGCTGTCATATACACATAAATACATTCGCCGACTCTGGTTTGTTCTCCATTGTTCTCCTTCATTTTTAAAATGGAATTTATGCTTAACCAGAATGATTTTTTTTTGTAAATGCGTTACGTCATGAAACTTGAAATGACAAAAAATATTTTAAAAAATAGATCACACAAAAATATTTATTATGCATGACCAATAATTTGTGCCGGTTGACTTTGATACTGTGAAACTAAAGGAAACAAACGGGTTTGAAGTCTACAACTGGCACAGCAAGACTAAGTTACATATAAATAAATATGCTCTTATGTACGTATTTCGGTTTTGCATTTTTGCTTAAACTGTAATATTTTAATAGGTATTATGCGACGAGTGAAAGAACCGCGTCGACTTCGCTTCACTGACAAGATAATGTGGGTAATAGTGTGAGTTCAGCTGGAGTGGTAGTGGTCCATGTAACAAAAAACTGTAGCGGAAGCCCATAAAACTTTCGTTTTAAAAATTGCTCTTCTTGACGAATCTTGTAGAAAAGAGAAAGTTTATGCTTTATTTTACCCATTTTACCATTGTCCTGTACTATTATTTCGTTGCAGAGTTGGCGGAGATTCTGCCCTCACGACGACCACCCTCCTTCACGCAACCTAGCATCATAGAACTGAGAGTAATGTCCAAGTTAGCGGACTCGACTTCACGGTAGGAAATTTCGACGAAATTTTCTTCCCAACACGATTTTATCGTTCCCCTTCTTTCCCCGTGAATTGCTGTCATCATGCATATTAGATGTGCATGGCCCATTCCATTATTCTCTTTCTCTCTTCAACAGGCGACTGCAGCAGTGGCAGCGGCTACTTCATCCAATTCCCTTTTTCTGAAACAACTCGCCGATCTATTTATTTATTCGAGAAAAGTGAAGTTGGAACAGAATACTAAAATAATGGTGAAGAGTCCTTAAACAAACAAAACAGATATTGAAAAAGGGCAAGGAGCAAAGCTGTTATGTTATATCCATCTGAGAGGATCTATAGAATAGCCTTACACTTGGGCAGCGTACTACAGCATCTATTTTGTGCCTGCTTAAATACCAAAGAAAATGTTGGTGAAAGTCTTCCTCTCATTCTCTACTATCTACATTCATTCCGTTCTTGTTTCTTTGCAGAAACCGATTTCCACCATTATGTAGTGTAAGCTGAGAGAGTTAGAGAGAGAGAGAGATAGAGTGGGAGCTCCCTGCTTTTTCCTACTCCTCCGAAAAGAGGGTATTGAGTGAGTAAAATTCTTCGCAGACAGACAGGCAACATTGTGGAGTTGGAGTTGTAAGTCGTTATCCCTTTCTCTATTTATTAATGTGTGAATTCGCTTCACAAGCAATGAACAACCATCTCCACTTTCACCACTTATAAGGAAATTGTTCCTCGAACTCCAGCCTATATCCATGAAGTAGGTATGCAGGGGTCTAATTGAAGGGTGGATGTACGGAACGTAACGTGAAGCGATGAAGATGATGATTGTGGTCGTGGCTCTTGGAGTCAATGCACTTCTACAATGGAATCTGCTCTCTCTCTCTCTCTCTCTCTCTCATTCCCTCTCTCTCTCTTTCCCTGTGGTTTTCCCCAAAAAACCTCACGTATTTTCGTGTTGTGCTTCAAAGCTTCTGCTGTGCGGTTATACTCTCACTGTGTACATTGTTGCTTATTTTTCTTCTTTGTGTTAATCTTTCCTTAATGGTGCCATCTACATCCTTCTCGCACGCTCCCCCGATCACACACTGGTGACCATTTCATCTATTATATCCACTACAACAACTCGATGATCCTCACTTTTTTTCCTTCCTCATTCTCTTCCTCATCTAGTATCCTGCAGCACCACTCTTCCATTATTGTGGACTTTCCAGAGAAAAGGAGAAAGGGATTATTATTGCGAAGAAACGAGGTATAGTGAAAGAAACAGGAAAAGTAAGAAAGAATGCCCATTCCAAGCTTTGAGAAATCTTCAGGTCGGATCTTTCGTGCACATTTTCTACAAAAGTCGATTGCTTCATTCGTTTACTTGAATTTTTATTATTAAGGCTACTAAGTAATAAAATCATTCATATAGGCGAAGATAGACGGTCTAAACACTAGGATTTTAAAATATAAGGAAGAAATCGGGGGCGGCTGAACAGAATGAGAAATTCTAATAATAGCAAGTACATCAGAGTATTGAAGAATGGTTCGCGAATGCTGAAGACCTTTCATTTCTCTTCTTCCTCTTCTCTGTGAATAAAAGCTAAAAACGAGAAAAGGATGGGATCTACATTGAATTGCACGCCATAAACGAAGTTTATAAAAAATATAATAAAAAGTGGCAACATTTTCTTTGGCACTTATTTTCCTCCATTCATTCCCTCTTCTTTTTATTTTCTCCGAAGAATATAAAAGGGACAGTTATTTCAGTAACTAGGAAGAATGAAAGAGAGCAAGGATTTTTGCTCCGTTTGCTTTATTCTTTTCTTAGTAAAGCCTTAGAAAAGGATGGAAATAAAATTCCTGAATGGATACAATGGAAGGATTTGGAGAAATCACGCACAGTAGCCAGAGGATATTTTATTGGAATGCGAGTGAGTGGATGGATAGATAGACAGATTTGAGCTGGGAGCGAGCAATACGCGTCAACGCTGATGATTCAACCATGCTCATGATAAAAAGGAAAGATTACTCCAGTTCCAGTTACATACGCGACAAACTGCTCCTCATATTTGATGACTTTACTTCCCTTCACACTGCACTCTCCCCAAGGAAGATGAGATTCCTATCGTACTGCTAAAAATTCTCACTTGGAATGATCGACTTAAATGTTCAAGATAAGAGCTGACACACAATGTACTAAATAAAAAGTCGTATTAAAGCTTCGCCGTGGTAGTTTACCTCATTTCAGGTTGCTGAGTGTAGCATTGTTTTGATAAAGTTTGAGGCGAAACCAAAATAAAGCGTTCAACAAATTCCAAACAGAGAAGTTTCTAATGCTGAGACACGAATGTTAATTTCGTTTGGTAGAAAAGTGATTGGTTCTTCAAAGGATATTAATCTTCCCATATGAAAACCGGCTGATTGATAAAAGAGAATAGAAACATGATTTAACTACGAAAGTTGTGCTTTAATATTGATGGTTAGAAGTTGGTGTTTAATAAGGCTGTCCCGATGCGCTGTGAGACGTCTCGTGAAGCAGAAACTTTTTATTTGGGGTACTTTCCACATTGTAATTTAACTAACAGAACAAGGATTACTTGATCAAATATACTTAAGGAAGCCAAACTAGTCATTTTCTCATTTTGAGATCTTTTGTGGGAGATAGATAAGTAGTCACCGCATGTCAATTGGGGTCCTTAAGGGAGTTTTGTCCATAGTTTTGTCTGTTCATCCCACACTTTTTGCAGGCATATAAGAGAAGAAAGATGTCACAGACTACTAAATTGCTAATTCTATTTCAGAGAACAAATAAGGGAAAGAAAAGGGAAAATTGGAATAAAGTACACAAACAATGCTGAGTTGTTTAGGAGTAATAATGAATTTAAAAAAGTGAGACAGGAGAGGAGCGGCAGTCTATAAATACGAAAAGAACAATTAACGCGTTTCAACTGTCACAGGCGGACGGGACAGCCAGCATAGATTTACTTGAGCACCAATTTCTCTTTCAAAGCTACAAAGTTGAAAGATTCACTAGACTTGGCTTTTACATTTGCTGAAGGCATATAAAATAATTATGTCTAAGTCCTAGTATATAAAACGTTCTCTACATTACATGACGTTTGCCACCTTCAAAGAGCCACAATGACAAAAGCCCACCAAAATGTTTTTAGCTACCGAAACTCTTAACAGAACTCGCTGAACTCTATCAGACATCGAAGATCACGGGTCGTATTTTTGAAATTCACATGTAGTACGCAGGCGGTTTTGCGAGATTCGTTAATAGTTTCGGACCCATTTTTAAGAGAAGGGCTTAATTCTTAAACATTTTAGGGCTTCTGTCTAGTCTATTTCTGGTGGGTGTATTTCATTTGGGCTAAATATGTCGGAGTAAATTTTTTCATAAATGTTTCATGCTTCTATTGATAGGATTTTGTCGGATGGCATTTTTCGTGACACGGTTATAATATTACAAAGCAGTGTTCCTTCGTTCTTCGTTTTTATGCCGTTTATGTGTTAAGGACGGCAGTAGTGATAATGAATTTAGACTGTCGAGCGAGATTGGTGGCAGCAGTAAAAGAACAGTGGCGATATCATCATCATTATTCTTTGCACAGATGTTGTCTTTATAGTAGGATTTGTCTCTTTTCTGTCTCCCACCAATATCAGTTCCAAACTCCTGTTCTTGTTTTATAGTTCCTTGCATTAGGTTACTCATTTAATTCTTGCGAAATATAAATCGTTCTTGGGCCAGAGCCGAGAGGGTCAAAAAACCCTCTGCTCGTTTTCTTTACTTCTCGTCATTTTCTGTCATTCTTCAGTTCATACTCGAGTCGATTATAAAAACAGGTGTTGCTCATTCAGCTCAACTGGCATGTGAGTGAAATGACGGGTCTGTCTGTCCAACAATGATTAACGGCAATGTTGCACGTTTTCGGCAACTGTAACAACTTTGTAGGAGATTCTTATAAAGTCATGTTTCCAGGAAAATGTGTATGAATGAGTGTATAAAACAAACTGCCAAAAATCACTTCTGCCAACATGAGATTAAGTTTTGTACTCACAGTCTCGTCTCAATGCCTTTTTATTTATCATCAGTAAGAATAAATATACATATTATTACGTTAACGTTCTTAAGATTAAAGCAGCGAGTGGTTCTACTGATGAGCCTCGACTGGAAATGGGTAATTAAGAGCGATTTTCTCTACTAAATTTGTGTTCACCACTAATACATAACCGGGTGGGCTGGTTGCAATTCATCTCAAGGCTCCTTTAGCTCATTATCAATGAAAGGAAAAGACTGGAGTGGGAATGTAGAAGGAAACGTGATTGTCCGACGCGAATACTATGGGGGCATGAGAAAATGAATCAGAAAAAAGTAGGGGTGCACTAACCGCTAGAGAGGCAGGCCCACTGACAGGCGAGCAGGTGAAAAACAATTTGCACAATGCATGAATTCACATGGTAAGTTTCTAATTTTGAATACAAATGTCGATGGTGATGGTGACCTACATCTGTTTTACTGGGTAAAGAGATCTACTGATAAACATGTGGAGCGTGAATAGGACTAGCGGCAGCAGTAGAATTTGCTACTGCATTTCCTCAGGAAGAGAGAACGGAGAATTTGATGAGGTAGTGTGAATAATGTCATTCAAAACTTTGCCTCTTCGAATGCACAACTCCGCGAGAAGTGTTTGCAAAGGAACAAGCCAGCCGTTGCTACAAGTTCCATTTCACAAAAGTTGTGCTCCAGTCTCATTATTATTGGAGCAGAATAGGGTTTCACCTTTATTTTCATTTCATTTCACAGTTTCGCACACTTGTTCTTACTGAAAGTGGGCAAACAGGGACTATGAAAAGTGATACATGACTGCACCGTACTGAACAATAGCCGACCACGTTTTCCTACAACTCCGGATGATGATTGCCTATTTTTCTACGGTTTTCTAACCCGGCCCACGCCACCTTAGAAGTAAACATTTCCCCCAAACTACACTATAATAAATGAACAACTCTTTTTTGCTTCCCGTCCTTACATGTTATTTCATCGTTTCGTAGATCGTAGGTGCGACTTTACTCATTTACTCAGGCGAACCTTTTTATTTTTCGTGTATGCTTTTATTTTCCAAAAACAAAAAATTAGTCGCCTTTCGTTATTGTGTCCCTTTTGTTTCTTCTCATGATTCACAGCTCTTTTCATCGGCATTTTTGTCTGAGTCGGGCAACAAATACAGCAAAAAAGAATGCGAAATACTCGTTCTGTACAAGTGTCACGTCTTCGATTAGAGGAAAGGGGACTCAAGAGATGCAGGTAAAACATTGAGTGGAATTTTCCCTTTTCTTTGCCGTTATTTCCCGTGTCGTTCTCTGTATAATGTATATTCTGCGTGGGAGCCCAGAGGAAACAAATGAAATTTATTTTTACGATATTCTCAACAACAAAAGAATCACAAAAAACATTTAATAAAACAATAAACATGTAATGTAATATATGAGTATTAGAATTATTGGTCATCCATACAGTTAGTAAAGTGTGTATTATGATTGTGGACGCAGATATCGTTAACTTTCTCTGTGTATTGCTATTGGAATGGTATAACTTTGCTGCTAAAGGTATAAGTTGGTCATGTTGGTATGTTACCAGAGCTATTATGTAGTGCAGTCGATGTACACCACACATCCACGAGATGCAAGCAGGAGACCATTCTGCAAAATTGTAGCAATGAAGAGGAAAAAAGACAAGAAAGAAAAAACGAGCTGTTGAATTACATGTTATGATACCACTAAAATGTGTACTACGTGATCCTTTTTATCGATAAAACAATGCTTCAAACATTAAAACATGTGCTAGTAATAATGCAATAATAGTTTACTTGCCTCTTACCTCTTCCAAATCCGGCTTCATATTACAAGTGTTGCCGTCATTCGTTTTTCTTTTTGCTTGAGTGTAATAGACCGAGCGGATCTCAGAAAAAGAGCAACTCTTCAATGCATTTTCACTGCTTTCATTGAAACTGACAGTGCACGCCGGCACTGCGGCTACTATCGCTCCCTTTTCTCTGATATTTTCTCTTATACTCCCTCTTATATTACCATATACACGCTGGTCAAAAACAAAAGCGAGCAATCGATCAGTTCCTTTTCGGACCCTTTATAATACATTTTTATGTGTCCTGCTCAAATCAAGACACAAAAATATTGGCTCCAACTCTCCTACGTTTTTTTCCAAGAATGAAAGAATGGGAATACGTGAAGACTAAACAACAAAAAATTGTGAGCAACTCACTCGTTTTCTTCATTTCTGCATGACTGAAGGAATCTCTTTGCTACCAAAGAGGCAAAAATCTTTCCTAACTTCTTATTGCGCACAGAGGGGTGGCCTTGATCTTTCAAACTTGGGTTATTTTCTCTTCATCCTCGTTTCCAATTCAATCCAACCAAAAGCATTTTTAGTGGTTGTGCCTCTACGTCAAATGGATTCAAAATTTGCTTGCCAAAAGAAGGTTTAAGTTTTATAAATCGAGAATCACCATTGTATTGTGACTATAACCATTGTGAAAAGTAATCGTAATTTTTGACATTCCTTAGAAAACCGCTAAACGAGCCGAGACGAACAGTTATATATGAGGTAGACTCAAAGCAGCAGTAGTGTTTGAGACAACATGTCAAAGTACTGCGGACTGTTTCAAAGGGACTTTGAAAGAGTCTATATAGGCATTCAGTACCTAATTTAAAACTGTAATTTTGGAATATCACGGGAGTGGTTGGATTGTTTTTTAAAATTCTTTCAAAGTTTAGGCAAACTCTGATTTGCATACTAAAATTATGCTGACGCCATAAAAATTGCAGCGTAAAGGTGCGATTTTTCATTTTCTGAAGTCGCTCTAATCGCAGTTTGGCTCAATTGTCACGAAATTACGAACTTTCTGAATTTAAACGAGCCACGTACAAATATTAGACAGTTTGTTATCCAATGAAAAAAAATCATGGAAATCGGTTAAGTAAGACATCAAAGTTAAATAAAATCTTGGAAGGCTCAACCAAATGATTTTATAGTAGTTATAATATAGTTATGATATGACCTCTCCGTAACCATTTGATTTGAACAATGTACCAATCATTGGAATAGACCTATAGAGTAATTCGATTTTGTAGTATTCAATGCAGCTAAATTGAAATGGTAAATATTATCATGCTATTTTATTACTACATTGCACCAGATCATGATTTTTCTAAACCCTCTGACGTTAATATGTATATGTATGCAATTACATACATTACAAATGAATCGGAAATTAATGCGTCAATTAAGCCTAAACCAAAATTTATCTTTGGGTTTATTTTTGCAAGCAGTCTGGCTGGACGTCTGTAAGCACTTCTGCTTGTTTTATTAGGTTTTAAAAATATGCGAGCAAACGTAGAATCATTACTTTCTAAGATACGTATCCCTTCTCTGTTCCCGCTCACTTGGTTGCTGAAAAATTGAAAGGTAATTTATAATGACAAGAAATATTTCGGTGATGAGAGAATGAAATGTGTTTTGAGTGTCACCAAATTATCGTCACGCTTCCTGAGAACATTTTCTATACTGTCATGTCATGTAGCTGAAGGATGTGATCTAGATAATTCAGTTCTCCGCCAGCTTTCAATCTCGATATTTCCTCCTTCAATACACGTTCAAGTCATGCACAAAAAAGATGGTACAGGTACATGATGTTTGATGTTTCTAGGCACATTGAGATTTTTGTGGAGCAGAGAAATGAAGGTAATGATTTTTTGTTCAACTTTGTCACATAAAAGTAATATCCGGAGAAGGAATAGTAAGTTTAGTAACTAAACATAAGTATAACAAAACGTCAGGCAAGAGAAATGGTTCTTCTGCCAGAAATGTAAACTGAAGGGAATCCAATCTATAAGCATCATGTGTACTCCTGTGGGACATCAAAGCTGTAAAATATGACTCATAAAAATGTTTTATCTTTTGTAGTTACTGATTGATGTGCTTGTCGTCTTGAGGGATATCTTAAGAAAAGTCAGGTAAATCCTTGCTCCATGCATACTACAATAGTGTGCTGAATATGGGGCGTTAAATTGCGCACATGTTCATTCATGCTTTACTTTGCCACATTGGTAATGCCATTTACCTTTTCTTATATAAAGGCTTCGTTTTATTTCAATTGTGTCGTCTTTTGCGTGCTGACGGATTTTTCCTTTACCGGCTTCACCATTTGGGGAAACACCATTTCCAGAAATGTATAAAGGTACTCTTTACCTTCATAAACAAACATTGATAGTGTTAGGTCGTTATATCTTTTAAACTGATTCTTCCAAAACTAGTTGATAATTATTACATTGTTTGCAACGTACAGTGAGTTCCAGGTAGCATAACTTGGGATGAATGAGTTGTGTGACGCGTAACGGCATTCAATTCTTATTCTTGACAATACATATAAAAACAAAATATTAACGCACGTCAATGTCAAGCTTTTGGGTACCAAATAATAAATTTCCTTCTCTTTCCGGTCTCAAATTCGTTGAAGCGGCTTTATTTTCCACCTCACACTATATTGAAAAATGTGAGTGCAAAACAAAAAACAATATTCGTGAGTAAATGAAAAACAATTCGAGTTGGTAAACAAAACTTTTTTCCTATTTTCCTTTTGTTTCTTGCATGGAAAAAGTTTTGTCCTTTTTCTTGTAATCCGTAGAAAATTTATCATTTGCCACTCGCCCGCCATCCTTTCTGTGAAGTACGAGGAAACACGCAGCAAACAGGGCTTTACAAAAAGTACTAAGTAAAAAGGTGAAAGTAAAGCAAATTTTCCAAATAAGAAGGGTGTTTTCTTTTGTAGAAAATTAAAACAACGATTCTTTTGATCTTGCATATGGAATCCTTTATTAAACCTAATGTATCTTAATAACTCGAAAGAAAAGTGTTACGATGATACTTTCCTCCTTTTCATTACTTACAAAACGAAGTGTGTATAAATGACTCCGACACTGAAAAATAGGATAGATGTGGAGACACACATTGGAAGACTCACTTGAACTCAGCTTGTTTTTGCAGCTTATTTTATTACTTCCACTAACCAAATATTAACTGAACTCAAAAGAATTAAAATTTTTGTTGCTGCTTGGGTGGTCTCTCTTCCTTCACTTATTAAAACTAAAGCATTCAAAAGAGGATTAGTGTAAAAAGATTGTTGAATGAAAAAATGTTGTGTCTGCAAAGTCCACAATGGACAGGCCACAGCATAAAAATAGAAGAGATATTTTCCGGAAAGTTCATCTCCATTCATACCATTTTGTGTTTCAGTTATGTACTTTCAAAATAAAGGGAAAACCCAAAGAATATGCGGAAATCGAGTTGTGTTTCACTCTCATCCTACAGTTGCATGCGGGTGTTTCATTGTTGGACAAGAAGAGAGGATGTAACGAGGGAAAATCATTAGGAGAGATGTGTTCACAGAAGGGAACCGAAAACTTTGAGTGAACACATTTTAGAAGATGGGAAGCAGAGTAGGACGAAAGAGAAGGTTGTTTAAAATAAAATATTTTTTCGTCTTCCGTTTTAGAAAACTCTTGTTGCTCCAATGTTGATGTTGATGCAGCCGCTTTTTGTTGGCGTTGAGACGGGAAAGTATATTTTACATCAGTCGAGTGAGAGTGAAAGTTAAATGAATATCAAGGCAGCCAAGTTGAATTTTGGAGAAGTGGAAATAATGAAAAGAAAGGGGAATGTGTTGCGTTGCAGAGTACGCTGCTGATGCCGGGTTTTAGTTACTTACTTGTTTGTCTGCTTCTCATACTTACCAAAGCAGAAAATGAAGTTTTTTCTCTCTTCCTAAAAAAATCGTGACGAGGACTGCGTAGTGAGCGACAGTGTCTTTTCTGTGCACGTGTGTGGCATATATTTGCTTAGTACACTCAAGCTTCAAAGCAACAAACGAAACGAGGAAGCGAAAGTTGTTGAGAGAAGACTTTGTAGATTAGCGTAGAGTTAAGGCTTTTGGGACTTCCTTAGTGCTCCTGACACAAGGAGAACGTCTGTCTTTCAAGAGAGCGTTATGACATCATATTCATGAGGCGCAGTGTACGGACATTTTCCCCAGCGACCTTCCCTTTAAAAATGATGAATTGTGACACGCATACAATGTTACGCTATTTATTTCCCAAAAAGAAACAGAAATTGAGAGATGGATTATACGACGCAGCAGCTTTTAAAAATTCTTGTCAGGAGCGTGGTTAAATATTATCCATAAATCTTTTCAAGAAAATCTCATACTAGAAGTCGCATGACCTTAACCCCGTTTCGCTTTGACACGTCTTTGTTTGGTATTGACATTATTATCTTAATTTGAGAAATAAACGCTAACCGTTTTAAACAAAAAGACACCCAATAGTTTTATTGTGTATTTTTATACAGATTTTTAATAGTGTAGACGACGATACACATACATTTACATGTCCAATAATAAATAAAAGTATTTAGAAGTATTATTTATGAGTACAATAATAATTTAAAGCAGAGGTAATTATTTTGTATGCTTTGTTGTTAATTATAAACTAAAGTGATTATTGTTGATATTTTTGGTGATTTCCGTTTTGGGCATGTACCTGTCCGCTTTATACTCAGAAGAACCTTACGACCTTTCAGAAAACAAAAAGCGTCAATCTTCTACCTGAAATTTATTACAATGTTTCACAATTACCAATAGTACAATAAATATTGTGTCCATATCTGATTATACATTGTTCATCTTTGTTTCATTGTTTTTATCCTTTATCATTAATTATTACGTTATTATGCACACAAGTTTAATTTATTAATTATTGTTGTGATTAGTCGTACGTCATGTGAGTTACATATTTGGTTTTTACGTCCTTAAGTATGTATTCACAATTAGTAATAATCATAACTAATAATCATAATAAATCATAATTATGACTAACTATTTCTACCAAATACATTTAAACATCTCTATTTGGTTACATTTTTATGATGTATGTACCTTCCAGGTCCACTTTTCCGTAGTTTATCATTATTAAGATTGAATAAGTGTTAATTAAAAATAAATATGAGTCAATCAAAACTATGATACGCATTTGACTTTGTTTTGACTAACGTAGCTTTCTACACACAAATGTTTACTTCAAAATCCAACGGACTTTTACATTTCTTTCTACTTTGTAATGGAATCTTATTATTGTATCTAATTACCAAGAATAATAAGTACAACAACCTTCGTAGACACGTGGTAGTGTCCATGAAATGTACGAATGGAATTCGTAGTTTTTGCAATCATGTGTATTTTCTTTTCCAGTTATTTAGAGAAAAACATTCCGCATTGTTTCTTTCCCTCTCTTTGTCAAACAACATAATATTATATTTGGATAATTCTGACTAATTTTTAAAATGTTTGCTATATTTTTCTATTTTTTTGTTTTTTGGTGTTTTTATTAAGCAATGTTTTCAGATAGGAAAGAATGCCCGTGTGTACAAATAATCATATCAAACGCATTCAATCGGAGGATCATTTCTGTTGTGCTTTGCCGTCCTCTGTTCCGGAGCGACGATGTGAGTGGTCGGGTCCGTCATAATCACAGTGGTTTGCTGCTGGTGCATACTCTGAGATGTGTGCACATCATCCTCGACAAGCATAATGCCATGACTCTGTTGGTGATGGTGAAGGTCATCTTGGCCAGTCTCATCGTGACCACTGTCGGTCTCACCCACGACGCCACTTTGGGCAAGGGCACTTTCGATATCGGCCGCTGACATATTGGCCAGCAGCAGGCGACTTGACCTCGTCGGAGGGACGAGGGGTAAATAATAAAGAAGGCAGGAGACGGAGACGAGAAACAAGAAAAAGATGAAGATTGCATCAAAGAGAAGCAACGCGTTCAGTGCCATGAGTTGCATTATTTTCCAGATATAAAATGCAACCAATTTTTTGAGGGAATTCCCTCAAAAAAATGGGCGAGGTAATATTTATTTGACTTGACCAATTTGGAAATAAATAACTGGTGGGAAAAATTAATCCCTTGGCTTTGCTTTCTGCTTTATCTTCTCCACACAAATTTTTTCACCACGCACGTCAGGTTTCACGATGATGACAACGATGACACGACAATTATTACAAGAAAAAATGTGACAATGAAATAGTGGCTTCGTGTATCAGGCAGATGCGCACAACCGTCATACCACATTAAATGAACGAGCGTCTCTTTGTGTTTGGGAGGAGCGTCGAGGGAAATTCTTTACGCTTGTAGAAGGTTACACACGCATTCACTTTCCCCTTAATGTCTCAAGACAAAAGAGGAGCTTATTCTTTTCTCCTGTCTTGCTTTTACAATGCTCTCCTTCTTCTTCTCTCGAGCTTCAGTTTGGTGAGCTTTTGTGTCAATAAGACCATACGCCAGTAGGCACCATTAAACACATACCTTTCGTTGTATTTATGGGTTCAGATTTTGTTGAAAGCTCTTTCAATTTCTACTGTAAAGATGCTGGAGGTGGTGGCTGCTTTCTCTGAATGACTTATATCCATAAAACGAGGTTCTTTCCTTTCCGGGCTCTCATCAATAATTTTTGAGGGAACATCAAATTCACATCAAACTACTTTTTATGCACAAGTACTAAAAATCTATGTTTGTGCTCATGTAAATATATCTCCAACCTATAACAAAGACAATACTTTTTTATAACTGCACACAATTTCTTCACAGAGAATGGGACTTTTTATGAAGGTAACTTCCGCCAGGATTTTATTTACACGTTTTTGTATTAAAAAGCTCGAAAAAGTGATTTTCTGATAATATGAAAAACGCGTACTGTTTCACGGTTCCATTATGGGACTACAAGTGTTTGGGAATTGATCCGCTTTATGACGGTTTGGATGTTGGATAAGGGGTTGTTGGATAACAGGAAATTGTTCAGTTTCCTGTCTCAGAGGAGGAAGTTCAAGCTTGAGTTGTTTTACACGAATTTTTTGCTCGCTGACTGGTGATTGGTGATGGAAAAAGTGGCCACTTTTATTCGATTGGATTTCGAGGAGAAAGTCGTGTTGCCCTCTTGTTTACAACTTTTTGTAATATGCTCGTATATTTTATTATATGGTGCTTCGAAGAGAAATTTTTAGGGGTTTGTGTTAACTAAGTTGATTTGAAGCTCTTAAGCGATAGAAACTGCTGCCGTTATCAGCTTTGTCAAGACCTTCGCCTGCCCAATTAATTTTCACTATCCTCCTCCCACACAATCCATGCACCAGTTAACGTTCTGCTCACAAAATCAATCTACAACGAGTCTTCTGGGTGTCGTCGTTTAAAGAGGATGGTGAAAGAAAGGAGCATCAGCTGCCGCTCTGGTAGTTTATGCAAAACACTGGAGACGGAGAAACACGCTTCTTCTTCCGGTCCTACGCTGAAGGTGAAGACAGTGAAGAAGAGAGGAAAATAAACACAGTCACTTTTATTAATGATGCACTTGAGGAGTTTGAATTTTGAGGAGAGGAAACAAAAAAAAGTTGAAGATTTTCCTCGGCTGCTTTTCTCTTTCTCTTGTTGGCGTAATCGTCGTATTGAGGAAATGGCAGCGCTGGGGAAAAGTAGATGAGGATCAATTTGATGGGAATGAGAATGATTTTCACTGCTATCTTTTCACTCAAAATGATCTTTCTAACCTTGTTTTGCTTTTGAGATGGTTATTTGCCCGGATATTAAGCGATGTTGAATGTAACTGTCTTTCTTTCACCGTGTCGCTATTCGAGAGTCTTCTTCTTTTACTCCTGCTGCTCCCTTGAAGCTCCACTTATTCACCTCAAACGCAGTTCACATCGCTGCTGTAAGTTGTAAGCTTTCTACGGCAAAATTGGTTAATTAGACGGGTAGATCTCTATTTCGGGTTGGCAATAAAGAGGTTCTGTCTGTGGTTTCCGACTCCTTTCACACAAAGCTACCTTTCTCTTACACCCGCTACTTGATTCCTGTGATGTATATTTCAAAGTTTGTGAAATAATAACACGATTTGATGGGAACACCGCGGGTCGTTACCTTGTACAAAATGACTCCACTTAATAATTCACACGCATTAGGAACTTAATATGTTACTGTATAATATTTTTAAACTTTCTTACTTTAGCGGCAAAAGACAATCAAAAAGTTTTCCCCATTCGACAGTAAAAAGTAAGCCTGGAAGAGAGTCAATTCTAGAACATTGCCAGTTTCCTTCAATTACGAATTTTGTCTTTGGAAGTAACACGTGGGTTTCCCTATAAAACGCGAAACGGTGCGTGTGAGGCTGCGGTTTTTACTCACAACCCATATGAAAGCATATAAAGTAGCGTAAATGGGGACCCGAGCTGTACTTCGACAGTTTGTGTTGTTATGTGATTGTTCTGTTGACGTTGCCGTTTTGTGTTCTCTTTTGATTTCCCCGGTTCCTTGTTTTATTATACATGCACTCGAGGTGCAATGAGGGCGACAAGCTTTAGGACAATGCTCTTTAAGAATGGATGGCGATGACTGCCTCCTCTGTGATTGGCTGCCTTTCCTCCGGCTTGTGGTAGTAGTGTTGTCTGTAATTGAAACAAGTTTCACGCTCCTCCTGTAATTTTTGTTTAAAAAGAGAGAAACTTCAATTACCATTTTGTCTGGAATTTGCCGATAAATAAAAAGCTACTAAAATCAATGCTGATGCAATGCTCCTTTAATCAAGAGTTATGTGATTTTCAGTGTGCACACAAAGGCTTAACTTTATCAGATCATCAACTTGAAACTTTTATACCGCTGCCGAAAATGCTTACAGCGACATAAAAAGAGTTTTGTTTGGAGAGAAAAGAGTCAACATGTGACATAATAAATTTTGTGAAGAAATCTCGAGCCAATTTTTTACTGGTCAAAAACATTTTGTTCAGAGCCAACATAGGTTCAGGTTGAGAAGATGGTTTTCAGCAGCTTTCCGCCAAAGGAAAACAAACTTTTTCCTGTTGAAACTGAATATTGCGAAGTATTGCAGTTTCTCCCTCTCTCTCTCTCTGCTTTCCCTTCCCTAATAAATGTCTCTTTTATGTTGCCCATTTTGTCCTCCGCGAACAAGCTCACGCTTTGATTCGCATTCATCCAGATCAAAAACTCATCGAGATCCTATTAGTTCTTCACGTGGTTAATTCTTCGCCCACTATCTCTCTTGTGTGTGTGTCGGCTGTCCGTTGATGGTAAAAATCCGCCTGGAGGACTCAGAAAGCTCTCAACTATATGCTCCATGTTCTGAATGGCCAGACTATCACATTCACAGTGTCTGTGTAAGTGTTCATGCCGCGATCGATGAGCCAAAATACTAAAAGCTAGCACCACTGGATTAGCACTTTAGCCGCGTGTGTGAGCAAGTCGTCTGTGCAATTATGTCATTCGTTTCTCGACTTTCTCCCGAAACATGCGACAGCTTTTATAGGAAAATCACGCCAAGTATGCTACCCATTTACCCATTTTCACGTTGTTAAGCCATACTTATGTTGCAAATCACGATATACGAGTGATTTCCATCCGAGAAGAGAGCCTGTTCGGTGACATCATCAAAATTTGAGAGAAAGTCGTCGTCGTTTTCACATTTATTAAACACATCATGCGCACTGTCACACAATCAAAGTGAAAAATCGTTCAAGCAAATGTTTGAAAATTCTTCCCCTTCCTCTTTTCATGGTTCTATTTTGTGTTGTGCCAAGTTATTTCGTGTACCATATGTTTTCCGGAAAATAAAAAGGACAAGTCAACCTAAAACAGAAGAGACAGGCAAAACGACAATCATTTCTACATGGATTCACGGAATGGACTACTGCTTTATCCCAAAACTGACAATATAATGTAATGCTAAACATCCATTTCACCAGTTTTCCAAACACATATGGAGCATGCATAATCATATAAAATTTATGCAAAAGATGAAAAATCACCAGTTTTTTATGTCATTTTCACTTCAGTGAAACGTACTTAATATAATTCATTGCACATATTTTATGTAAGTACATAAGCGGAGAGTTTGCTTCTTCTTTACGGAAACTCTTTCGTCGTACTATTGCTTTAGTAAAAATTTCCTTTTTAGTGCCAGAGAAGTTTCAGAAAGTGTTTGAGGAAAGTGTGTGTGTGTATTACTTGTAGACTTAATGAATCGTACATTTTCCAACTCTGTTTGCATATCAGTCTTTTCCTTCTTATTTTTTCCATTGCCTAGCTATTTTAAGTTTTGCAAATGAAAGTGTGACGTTGTTGGCGTAGGAAGCAACTTATTAATGCAGGGTTATGGCTTCTATTAAATATTTTTCGTACAACTGCACAATCACATGGGTAACCCTTTCCCCTAGTCGCAAGAGAAAAGTTTCTCTTTCTATTTCAACAACTTTCTCGCAATACTTATCTAATGCTATGTGAGGTGAAAAGAGCGAGACAAGGAAAAAGTTGTGCATACAGTTGAAATGATTTTTTTTTTGCTGTTAGGTTAAATCAGTGCAGGCACGCACGAGAGAAAGATAGTGGAACACGAAGAGAGCATTACTGGGCGTTTTCGGGTTCGTGCAAATCAGCACCGTAAAAATTGATCGTTATTCGCAGTCGTCGTCTTCGCAGGCAGGAGCATAAGAAAAATTATTAGTTTTGTATTGGAAGCAATAAGTTAAGTGAGAGTGGTCTATCTTGTGGAAACACGAATGCTGTGTCACGAACGACTTTTTATCACGTTGACTCTCCGTCCAACATTGTTTCACCCTTTCTTCTCTTTCCTCGCCATTTATTCACGCATTGCACTTTCTATACTCTCTTTCGTTTCCACACTTCTTCCTGGAATCGACCTCTTTCATTCAACAAACGTGTACATCGCCCAACAGTCCAGAAAAGGCCAACTAACATGAGCGAGCAATCTTCAAGTGAGTGACTCCTTTAGTCTCTTAGCCGCACAAAATGTATATTTATGTGTACATTATCTTTTTGTTTGCCTGACTCTCTCTTGTGTGCGCAGTAGATAAAGTCTTGCTCTGCCGCTTTCACTCTTTTGCTGCCTACCTACCTGAGTAACAAATCATATATGCGGGCACTCAAAAGTTGCAAGTGAACTCATCCATTCCATTTACCTTTTTTACAGTTGAGGGAAAAAGTAAAGAACATTCCACTTATCTAATCGTTGTAAATGGCAGCAGTTGACTTGACTTTTACTACTTTGCTGTTGTGTCAACACGTGAAAGAAACGACCGAAGAAGGAAAGAATTAAAAATTAGTTTTTGCTTCCAGATATATTAATTCAAGAAAAGTTGTTTTCTCTCATTATGTAATGACGTGAGAGCAGAGACCACATAAGAACATGGTTGTGGATCATAATTGCTTTAACCACAGATGGAGCACCGCAGAAAGATGAACTCCTTCATTAGCTTCTGCTGCTGCTGAATACAGTTAAAAGTATGACTTACAAAGTAGGAGCGTCAACCTAAGCTAAATTGCTCCTGCTAAAAAAATAATTGCGAACGCTAATTTACATTTGATCAAGAAATGTCGTATGTTGGGCTTGGCTGTGGTTATAATGAGTTTCTTGCTCTGGCATCCTGATGCTTCACTCTATTTAAAAACAAAAATGTTTAAATAATTGAGCATGCTGTTACGTGCTCTAATTTATTATTAGACTATTATTTTTGTCGCCGAGAAGAAACTTGTTTTCAGTCTTCGTTTCAAAAATATTAAATACTTTATTATAACTACTACAGTTTAGAGTAACTTTCTATTTTTGTTTTCTCTAGTCGGCAGTACTACTACCACACTTTGTCGTCACGTTGCGTGCATTGGGATGATTAGGACAAAACGAGTTAATCATATTATTATTGCTACTCTCATTATTGTTACTTTGTTACTAACTATTTCGAAATTGCGCTAATAGAATGTGGGACTAATTCTAGATTAATATCATGCATATTGCCAACTCAAACTGGATAACTAAAAGAGAAAACTTCTTCCTCAACTTCTCCTTTGTATCATTTCCCAAAAATCTTCGGCAAAGTTTTTATTTAAGTCGGTTTTGTACCAGAAATAGAAGTGCGACGACCTCGTTTTTGAAATAAGTTACCTCCCGTGTTTCTGTCTCTCATCACAACTCAATTCTCAACTTGTGTGGCAAATGGCACGTTCCATCAACGACAAGTTTCAAATACGGCTTCAACAACAGAACTGGATGGCACGAGTTTAAAAAACGATTGCCAAAACGCACAGGAAAATTACTAGACCCGTTTTAGTCATCTAAGCTGGGTAAATAAACAAAAAGAAAAATTCTTTTTTTGCAATTATGGTAATGAAATGATGATACTTTTTGCGGTATAAAGAAATATAACTTTGTATCCAACAAACCTTACAGAATGAGTATTCCAAGGAATTCTTACAAAATAACAGTAAAACGAAATTTCTTGGCTCATACTTGCTCCACATTTCTCTTCACTTTATTTCTCTCCGGTGATATAGACTCCTCTCAAAAAGTCGTGTAGGCAAAAAATTTATGTTTACTACCTCTACAATAACAGCTTGCAAAAAAGGTTGTTTCGTTCATTCATAAACCCCCACAAACATAAACCAAACATTTCCCTCTCTTTTTCTCCTCGTTTTGTTTTGAAGTACATTTCGTAAAGTGGAAATGCGTTCCTTGGAGAAAACCAGAAACAAAAAATCTTATTTCCAGACGCATAGACACAAAAAGGCAAGGTGATGCATATTGTTTGGCTCTGGGATGTGTGTGGGCTGGCACATACACAGACACGGTACTCACATTGATTTTCACAATAAAAAAGGAAAGTTAATAAAGATGGGCAGGAGGAGTTCCAAGTAGGAAACTAAAAGGAAGAAAAAAAGTTTTTATTTTGTGGCAATGTAATTTTCAGAAGCCATACAAATTTGTTTGAGCTGAAAAGCTTATGCATTCTGATTTTATTTTAGTGAAAGAAGGAAAAATGTGTAGTATTCTGAGAGAATGAAGACACCGCGTCCACCATTTTTAAGTGTAGTTAGTTAGCACACCGCTTCGCACAAATTTTGTTGCTCTCTGCGTTCAAACAACGAAATATCTATTCTCCACTCAGGACTCACCATTCTTATTACCTATGTGGAGGTAATAAGAATGGGAGTGGAGAGGTTTTTAACAAAAAAGTAGAAATTATTTTCCTACTCTCATTCTTCTTTCTTGTTAAAAAAAACTCTTCTTTTTTTCTTACTTTTGCTCGACTCCGAGAAGAACAAATATTCTAGCAAGAAACACAAGAAAACACAACTTTTCTACCGCTACCAAGCCTTCTCCATTTCTTCTTACATAATAAGAGAAAGTCAAAGAAATGTGGGCATTATGTAAACTGAACATTACTTAAATAGTAGGAGTACGTGCTACACATATACATACGCCGAAGACGGAACATAAAGTTTTTTAAAAGAAGAAAGTTCCTTTGTGTTTTCTCCGTCTATTTCGTTCTTTTTCTTGCATGACAGCTGCCGAGAAAAGATGCTCGTCTGCTTTTTTCTCCCTGCATCTTTGAAAAAAGGTATAGTAATCACTGTTTCCTGAGCTTTCTTATTACTAGCAGAATTGCATAGTAATATGAGAGTATACTGTACTCGCATTCTTTCTTTAAAGCCAGGCGAGAGAAAACACTTTGTCATTTATTAAGCACGACAATAATAATAATATATTCATTCTGCTAAAAGCACCCATTTAAAAGCAGCGGGGAGGGGAAAATGTGAGGAGATTCCGGAAATAAAAAAGATTGTTGAACTCGACATATGTGAAATAACTGTTTACACAGAATATACGTAGGTGCACTCTGTTTGTAGAAGAAGGGAGATTTTTTTTTGTCCGGGCAAAATTGCTACACGAGAAGGAAAAATTGTCCACGTTCAAAAGTATGCACAAGGGAATTTTCACTGACTTCCATGACCGCTACGCTTTTCTCTTCCTCCGTGCACTCACAGATGCTTATCGCAGAATGAAGCAGTATGAAAGTGGCCAGACCACTTTCCCTCCAAGGCACCAGGAGCGACAAAATATCACGTATGAATAATGAATGGACATATGAAATGCTGGCCATTAATATGTATAATGCACTTTCTTCCTTTTTTCAGATGGATAACACGACAAAAGGACACGACAGCGATTATGTTTGAGTGCAGTATCCGAAAAATATAAAACTATGCATGATTTCTAACCTTTTCTGGATTTCAGCTTTTACGCGTCGCTTCCGCAAAATTTTTATACTACTTTATTCTTTCCGCTCTGTCCTCTTGTTCCTTCCTCTGGAGAAATTAGAATTTTTCTCGTGGAAAGGACTCGTATAAACATGGAATTCTGTATGACACTTCAAAACTAATTTATTTTTGGATCACGCTTTTTACTTGACAAGAAGAAGCGGCGATTTTGACCTTTTTCATTTTATCCTGTAACTGTGCATCAGTGTAATAGTGCAGAAGAGAGGAAAAGATAGAGAAGATAAATGCGGCAGTTCGATATGATCTTCGTGACTTTTCCATTTACTTCACCTTGCTCACATTTATTACATTTATTAAATGCGAAAAGGCAGGGAAAATTAGAAAAGAAGAAAGGGCTTTCCAACAACACCACGACTTTTGGCTACTATTGATTCAGCATGCTTCGGAATTCATTATGATTATCACAGTGTAAAATCATGATGAGCAGAGTTGGTTCTGTGCTGGCGTCAGATTTTTTACAACTGCTCCAAAAATCATTGTATTAAATAGGTCAGCAAGAAAAACTTGCAGAGATCTCACGAAACGTTTGCAGCATATTTTTCGCTTGTATATATAAACATAGGTCTAAATATTTTGTGTTTGGTAGAAAGTGCACAAACATTTGCTCAGCTTGGCTTCAAGAAATAAGAAATCTGGCACACCACCCTTTGTTTTCTCATGATCAGCAAATTTTCCGATATTCTTGGAAGACCGCAGATTTTTCAGTGAGTTACCGTAAAAAGTTGATCTGTATTATTATTTTTCATACAATTTTTTATATTTTCTCTTTCACTTTTCCCATTTTTATTTGTTTGTCACCTTTTTCGGAGATATGCCGAATGACGACAACGGTTGCATTTGAATAGATGTTTTCATTTCCCTTCTGGTGTGTGACCCGTCTCTTTTCCTTTTCATTGACAAAAATATAATACCAGAAAGGTAAAAAGCAGTCTATAAAAAGTGGAAGATAATCATTTTTTTACCACTAAAAATGTAAGCCGGTTCGCTAGTGAGTAAAAGCGAGAAATTTTTTATATTGTGAGTGCAGCCTTTCTGCCTCTTCTCTTGCACACGTGTGCGTGTTTCTGTCTTCATGTGGCCTTTTTCCTTTCTGGTCTTACTAATGTCAAGTGGCGTACACCGCTGTTCATATTAAATATATCATCGTTGTGCACTCACACTCACAAACTCAAAAGAGTCTTTGTCAAAAAGAAAAAAAGTAAAGTACAACGAAAAAGTTTCGAGTTTTTCTCTTCAATGAGTGGCTTCACCAGGCTAGGTATAAAATATATACCTGGTACCTTACTAACTACCATCATTTTTGATGGAGCAAGAGGTACTCTTGGGGTATAAAACGAACGAGACAAGGAAAAATAATACTTGAAGGTTCAGTGCCTTCCTTTTTTCTTTTCAGCAGAGAAAGCAATATTCTACAGTTCTTTTATTGCGCCGCGTTGTCTTGATCGTGTTAGCTCGCATCAAGAACGACATCCATTCGACCAGACGGGTTTGAATGTCTTCATCATCTCAACTTGTGTAAAAGAAGAGGAAGTGTCAAAGCCTTTTTTGCTTTTTAATATAAGATGATTCTTGCTGGGTAGGTTGGCAAGCTAAAATTAACGAAAAGGTGAAAGATGGTGCGATTCTCTCGACTTATTCAAAAGCGGCAAAGAATAAAGCTTAAGCTTAAATGATAAAAATGTCATCGTAATAACTAAACCCTTTGGCTTTTTATTAATTCCTGTGCCGTAGGTTTGTGTATTCATGCACAGATTCCCTTATACAACTAAAATGAAAGACAGGTCCTTATTGATTTTTGTTCATTTATCAAAAAGCACCCTTTTCCAAAACTTTTCTTTACTTTTCCGCTGTCGGTTCTCTGTGATCGTGATCGCGTTGATCATTCATCAATCAAGACTTTTGCTTTTGCTTTTGCAAATATTTACTCAATGTAGTCCGTAAATTTCCTGTCGTTTTCCTGTGTGCTAAAAAAGTCACAGTTTCATATTTAGCTTCACTTCAAATTCTCTTTTCTGTTACACAAAAATTTATTTGAATGAGGCAAACGTTTGACAGAACAGGAAATGAATCTAGCCACGGTACAATGAGTACTGAAAACAGAAAAGCTCCGATTGTGCTCTTAGCAATAATTATTTTAAATGCTGAGTTCATCATTATGATTACTATAACCAAAGGTTTTTTGAACACAGCCTTGGGAAGGGAATAAAATTTGCATTCATGCACACGCCATTTAAGCGAAATAGTTTTCTGTGAGCTTTTGAACAAACCATACGGAACACAAAGAATAAAGACAAGTGGATAAGTTTACACAGAACACATTTTTTCTTGTTGTTAATGTTGCACTGCTACTGGATGTTTTACAACAAAAATGCTAGGCAAAGCTAGTTTACAAAGTTAATGCAAAGAAAGAAAGAGCACAGGTACTATGTACATGTCCGTAAACCGATACGGCGTACGTAATGTGTCACCAAATATTATTAAAATGCAAATTATTGTACAACACAGCAAGACTGCGAAATATCCGTACGTGCCAGTACAGGCAAAACTACTGCAGCCATTTTAATAAGTACTAAAAACCGTTTGTTGTGGAAAAAATAGTTTCAAAACACGTAAAAAGCCATAAAATTATAAATCTGAAATAATGAATCTTAGGCAATTCGATATCAGTTAAACTGCTACAAGATTGAAACACGTTTGAAAAGCAATATTTTGTATCACGTCCTTAACGTTTGCAAAGTTTATTTATGCTATTTTATGCTATTATGTAATAATGTTAATATAAAAATGTGTTGTGTAATACCGAAATTGTAGCATATAACAAGATAAAATGCTGGTTGATGCCAAAAGGGGATAAAGTTGGCAGCAAGTACAAAAGCAGTGGCAGTGAATCATGTTACTTATCCTATGAAAGGGTGTCCTTTGTGTTCCTCCCACTTTTTCATGTACTTCACCAAGTAGGGTGATCACATTGAGGCTAAATTGCAGCAAAAAACAAGTAGTTGTACTTGCAAGCTCTTGACTATTGTTCTAGAAAATTACGGAATTGTGTCCTTCTTTTACTTCTTGTGAATATGTTTTCTTCCATAACTTTTAACTGTGTCAAATCCCAACTGAGTGACACAATGGCGATGATACGTAAGAATGCAAGCAAATCAATTTTCTCAATCTTTTCTTATTTTATTGGAAGAAAATCTATTCCCAGAAATTCACTCAACAACTAAAAGGTGTTTGAAAAAAGTTCTTTTAACAAGAATAAGAATCTTTTTGCGAAAGATAATGAATATGGTTGAATATTCCGTATTGTGAAACTACAAAAACCTTTTTACTATTCCATGCTAATTTTTTATGCATTAGGTAGCTTAATAAAACTGGCGACTGCTCAAAGTTTGTGTCTAATCCATAACCATACCGCAATATATTTCTTCAAGGACAGTTAAAAATACTACACTGTCTGCATAATAAGTTTCCAGTTTATGCGGTTTTATATATTATTTGTGTGAACAAATTCTGCTGAATTTTGTGCTGGGAACAATACAATCTTTCAAAAGTTTGATCGATCCATAAAAGTGCCGTTAACAGTCACAACGTTAATTATCGTTTGTGGCACGCTATAATTAAGTGATAAGGGAATAGTATTTCGCCTCTGCCCTCTAATTTCAACTTTTTTATGATTCTTTCTCAGCTCAAAACCTGCCTACTTCCAGCGCTTGAATCACTCACGTCGATTTTGGTGAAAGCAGAATGAGCACAAAAAGTTACTGCTTGCTGTACTACTGTTTCCCTAGAGTTCCATTAGGCTTGTGCGCTTTTATTTTCCTTCCAACATTTTTACAGTCTTCTACAATGGCACTTCAAAATTTCTGTTCCTTCCTGCGCACTTCCCCTTCAACAATGATTGAAGAAGGATTACANTAGAGTTCCATTAGGCTTGTGCGCTTTTATTTTCCTTCCAACATTTTTACAGTCTTCTACAATGGCACTTCAAAATTTCTGTTCCTTCCTGCGCACTTCCCCTTCAACAATGATTGAAGAAGGATTACAAGGTAGAAAAATTAGTAAAAGATGTGTAACCTGAATGATCACTTCACATTTTTCTACTTTCACTACTCAAGTATGTAATCGGCTCCTTCTTATGATATGGCCTCAAAAGGGGAAATGCTAGCACTGGGCTCTTATACTTTCCTATCAGCGAGAATACTACTTCATTGGAAAATTTCACAATACGAAGTTGAACGTTGCTTAGTTCCATTTTAAAAGCGTTTCCGTTCGCATGCTTGACTATAGTGGTTCATTTTATTAAAGAAAAGCAAACTCGAATGAGGTTCATAGCATGAAAATTTTATATGGTCTGGTAATGTAAGTCTACACGACGCATTTGATATAAAGTGAATTTTGACTGGGACTTTAAATGAAGTAGAGAAATATTTTTTATAATTCGTAGTGCAGACGTTTCCCCTTTTGTTTTTGATTTATCGTAAAAGGCAGTTAGCACATTTGGACTTACCACGTAATGTTTATCGTCATTAAATCATGTCCATTTCTCTACAAAATCAGCAGAGGAAGAGTCTGGAAAATGAGATTTCACAATTTGCATCGCTCAACAAGCTGAAGTGTGACTACGGATTAAATTACTAGACTTCTGTCTAAACCTGCTACAGAATGATATACTTAATAACATTGCTCGAGTTCTTTGGCATATTATTTATTTTTGTGCTGTAAGTTCCACTTTCACGGTGTATCGATTCCTGCAAATTTCTGTTTGTGATGCCTTATCTTGTTTTGAACATAACGAAATGTACCCAAAATTCTCAAAATGTGAATATGGCTCCACAGCCAGGATTGAATAACGGCTCCCCTTTTCAAATAAGATCATCTCGTCAAATAATCACCGGGAAAAAATAAATTGAATTTTCAAGCAATGAATAGCATCCAATTGAGGAACTGCAGTGTTCGATCTGCCCAGGAAATGATATAATAAGTATATTATTAACCACTTTCCGTTTCACCACCGAGTGGAAACGTTTGAAACATGATCAGTCTGTGATCACTTTCCCCTCCAACTTCCATCCAACTTTCATGCATCATTCCATCCATTTTTATAGTCCGTCGTATTAAATTACATTTTTTATGCATGTAAAATGTTCTCGCAAGGATTATATTCCGCTGTTCACACACAATTAAGGAAAAAGTTGTGCACAGGAAGTGTAATGTCGTCACATTACATTGTATGTGCTTGTAAAGCGGATACAATCGAAAGCAGTTCTCTCAAGCCTTTATCTCAAGATGAAGAGAAAGTAATCAGACTGATGCAAACACATTTATCAGAATGACTTTAACTGCTGATCATTGCAATTTCACCAAGACACACACTAGCACTTGTCTGAGTACTACATCCTAACTTTCCTCTTTCCCATTGCCGTCGCCATTATCCTTGCAAAGAAGCTATTTTCATGTTTTAACATAACACTAAAAGAATGCATTGAGCATATGGAATCATTTTTTTTGACGGAATGTATATTTTCTTGCTAAGGAAAGGTAAAACTCAAACAGCTCAAGTTCATAGTTTTATTTTACGTACAAAAAATTCTAAATGAAGGTGTACAGCAGCTAGAGCGCCGAAACGGAGAAAGGTAAAAGACGGTGGTGAATGCATGCGAGACTAACTATATCCATCGCCATTGAAGCGAGCGTGAAAGCAAATTAAATTTCTGTTCATGCTCTCCTCCGCCTGCACTAACGCACAAGGTTATCAACAACATTATCAATACTACGGAGACGAGAAACTGCTTTTCTCTTTCGTATAACTGATTTTTCATGGCCATCTTGATCGTCTTACGCTTATTCTTTTTTCTCGACTACATAATAACTGATATGCATCGCACACTCAATCTACTCTTTTAAAATGCTTATGTAAACAGCGAAAGAGAATGTAAGTGAAATTGCCAACTCCTTATTTTAGCTGCCTTTTCCAATATATTTTTCCTCTGAAGCAGAAAATTTTTCTCCGTACTTTCGGAGAAAACAGACATACTCCGGTAGGAAAGTCAAAATCTTGATTTTTTCATCGAAGAACGGAGCCAAGTGAAAGTTCTAAACTAATTGCTTCCTGCCTAGCTTTTCTTTAGATCATCACTGATCAAGATGCGGATAAAGATATGCTTGACGCTGATTACAAGAAGACTTAGAAAAGCTTCATGCGCCTTTCATCTCATGCATTAGGAACAAGCAGGTTTTTTGGTTATGGCCAACCTTCTTCAACTTCATTAATAGAAAAAATAATCAACCTCAGCTTTTCTCCAAACTCGGAGCTAAAATATGATTCGCTATTATTCTTTCTCTCTGCACATATAATGCAAAATTATATTACGGTGAGTACAAAATATGGGTAAATTATATATACATCATATTATAAAACCCTGGAGAAAGAAAGCCACCGGATAAAAACAGGAGAAATGGCCTACCATTTTAAAGGCTTAACGATGTTTCTTTCTTTCCCCTTTTAAAAATAAGCGTTGAATTAAACAGACGGTTTACGAGGATCTTCCCGAGGGAAGATTTACATGATGAGAAAAGATGGAAAATTTCTGCAGGCTATTTCATATGCCCACCAAATCTGCTACATATTTTTCCTTTAAAATACCAGTTTCCCCCCACTGAATGGAAAACTTCGATCCTTATTATTCTCTAAACGGGCTGCGTTTCAAAAAGAGGCTCAAGCGAACAAAATAAAACGAAACGATGATAACGTATCTATTAAGGAATAATCATGTAGCATTAATTTATGCACAACTTACCTTTTATGAAGCCACTGAGACGTGAATTTAAAAGAAACTTTTTTTTTGCTTCTACGTCTTTTTTGTATAAAAAGTTTTGTTAAGCTTCCGAAAGCAGTTCAAATGAATGCAGAGAATGCACCTTACAATTCTGTTATCGAGTTGCAGATGTAAAATTGCGAGCTTCCTCTTCATCGACACTTTCCGATGAGAGAAAAGACCTTTTTGCAGAAAACTTGTCATTCACAAAAGGAGAAAATTCAATAATAAATAACTTTTTCCTTCTTTTCTGCTTTTTGAGTGTACGTTGCGAAGAAAAAAGGAAACGAATGTGATATGTCAAGTTTCGAGTGAAAGTGAATTTCAACTGCCAACTTGATCAAGATTACATGGCAGGGCTTTTCCTCCCGAGATCGGACACTCTTCGAATCGCTGACATAATCAGTCTTTCTATTTCCAAAAGTGTTGATAATGTCTTGCCTCACTGTTTTATGCTTCTTGTTGCTTGTGAGATGAAAGGAATGCTGGAGTCAAAATGACAGTAGCAGTATAGAAAGACGCGCAACACAAACTTCGCGATTGTGATGGTCACAGTTTTTTCAACCCTTCTGCTTATTGAGTCTGTGTGTGTGAGAGAGGAAATTACATGGCGAGTCTTACGTACATAAACAACGAGAAAATTCACACACTTCTAGGATTCCTACTACTAGCGTCAGTTTCAGTGTCGTGACAGTAGAGCGGTATACTGTAATGACCTTAATAATGATGACAATCCAAACGTCTCTCTTCTTTTTGTAACTCAACAAAAAGCATACAGCTTTCACTCAAAAAAACTTTTCAATATATAGTCATTAGAGAAACTATGTATATGTATGTATGTGAGTGTCGTCAACCAACCTTTTCTTATTTCAACTTACACATGGCAGCAGATTACATAAAGGGTACCACATACATAGACGCACAGTAATCAAGAAAGTATTTTGAACAACGTCTGTCACAGTATTTTAGTGGATTCACTGCATAAAGGACATGAGATACTCGGTTTCTATTTTCTCACGAGTTGCACATACAGTTAGTTGTTAAGACGAATCCAGTCACATATTGAGAGGAGACAGACAGTGCAATAATCCCCTTTCTTTTTTCGCTTTGGTAATACGACCAAAGTGCACCTCTTTCCTTTGAGAAGATGTATTTTCTGCGTTTGTGTCCCTAGTGAAATGTTTTCTCCTCTCCGAAACAATTCTCACAAGCTAAGAAATTTCTTTACAGAGGAAATTTACCGTTGGTTGGTTTCTTATATTTTCAATACAATGCAATGAAAGGCTTGTTACTTGTTGTACGACAGTCTGGAAATATGGATTGGTTATTATTTTTGTCTGAGACTGAGAGGAGAAACAAAAACGATGGGAAGCTGTGGTGGCGCAAGGAAAAAATTGGTTTTTAACGTTCAAGGAAACTAGAGCTGGTTTCGTCTTCACGGCTGAATGAATTTCTGAAGAGGAGCTGAGTTCTCTCCTTTCTCTTTGGTCACACAGAGAGACAACCGAAACTAAACTTTTCTTTCAATAATCCATTTACGGTGAACGTAGGTAGATGGAAACGAGAAACTTGTAGTAGTAGTGTGTTGTGTGCCTCTTGTCTCCTCTAAACAATAAAGCTATCGTGCCGGGTCAGCTTTCTGGTCAGAACTGTGACCAGTACCACACAAAACATCGCAATGAGAAATAGGAGTCCAAGCACGATGTGGTCAAATATGATAAGAACAGTCGGCATTTTGTCCTTTTATTTATTTCTGTTTAAGTATGTACATAAAAATACACAGCAATAAAATACGGACGTATGAAGCTCTGTATCCACTTTTCTCCTTTTCCCTTTCTTTCACGCTTGTTCTGTTATTACGAAGGAATATATTATGGTGTCGATGGCTTCTCTCTTACCAATTTCGCAATTGGGCTGTTCTCGAGTCACAAACCTCTTCTCCAACAGCAATCTATCTGCTTCTTGTTCTCGCCAAAAAAGGAGCCGGTTTCCTACTTTACCTCCGTTTTCTGTTTTTATTTTTATTTCCGGCGCTCTGTTCGCTACCCTCTTTTGTTGTTCCCTCCTTGGCGTCTTCTTTAGAAATGGCTCAGTTTTGTGTGCATAAATGGTGAATGTAAATGTATGCGAAGAATCAATACTCAAGAATTTTGTTTCAAAGGAAGCCTCAAGTCAGAGATATTTTATAGGAGTTTTGTATGCAGACACGGAACGTGTATAAAAGATGTCTTAGAAAGTTATTCAATAATGATGTCGGTCTTCTTCTGGTATCTATTCTCGGGAGAAAGCAGCGGCACTGGCACTATGTAGTAGTAAAGTACAAAACTGTGGAGTGAATCGAAGCTATCTGGTGACTTGAACACAGTCTTCGGGTGCAAACTCAGTGCACGTGAATATGCGTGTACGTTCCGACGTAGTTAGCTTCTGTGAAATTTCACCTAAATGACTTCACAAAATGGAATGTTTAACCGATACTAATGTGTCTTTTTTCCAAAAATAGAACTTTGTATCAAATCGTTCCCTTTCTAGATATTATTAGAGGAGAAATTTTCATATCGTAGTAGTCTTTTACTGTTTTCTTATGTGAGGCAGTCGTGTGCAGTGAAAACAGTTGAGCAAACGACAGCGCTTTCCTCCTTCGACTTCTTATAACGCTCCGTTTTCAAGAGGAACATGAGTCCATTCCATTCATTTTCTTCTCCCTTCCCAGCTTCCACTATTTTTTCTTCTCGAGTGCTGTGTAAAGAAAGTGGCTATTTCCTGTCTCACGTTTCGTAAGTGCCTAAATGTGTTTTCTTTGTAACAGTTGAGAATATTATGTCGAGTGCGTAGGTTCATACGAGGGCAGATACAGGATATTTTTGCCCAGTTTTCAGCGTGTAGCCAAAAAAGAACCAAGCTGACACTCGTTCAGTTTCATTTTACACTCGGTTTTCTCTCCGAACAATGTACTTTTATTTGCTTTTTTTTAAATGCTTCCCTGAAGAAAACGTGTCCGATGATATTTAAGAGGAGTGACCACACAAAGAACGGGAGCACATTAAGGATTTTTCTTCCTTTTTTGTCAAGCTAATGTCTGCGTTTACTCACAAAAAAGATGTTGTTTCTGCAGATATTTTTTACGGAAAAGAGAAGGGCATGGAATTATGTCTCCATATAATACGGCAAAATAGGCAGAGTAAAAAGTGCACGGTTTCGCACAAGGTCTGCCTCGGAAAGTTGCTCTCACACAACTGGTTGCGGACAAGGCAAGAGCACATCCATAAGTATCAGAGAACGAAAAGAGAGATTTTGTGAGTGCTGTTCCTTCTGCCAAAATCTCGCACACGCTTCGTCTAATATTCTTGTTCGCTTCCGCTGACGAGTGGCTCGCGTCTTGTGGCAACCAAACAGAGCAAGATGAACTATGCGGTGTGAGTGAGCGAGCAGCTACTTCACTGCTATTTATACATCTAATGTTTCAAATACGGGCACAGAAGAGTCGAGGATTGGACATGGAACATAGACGTACCCTAGGATTTTTTATTCCTGTGCTTCCCTTCTAATTATATGATTGCACAATGGCCCTTACTTCCTTTTGCCATCTATAAGATAGCCTAAATGAAAAACAAGTGTTTTCAGAAAACGATAGAAAAACCTGATGCTGTACATTTTGAGCATAGTGAAGCATCATTAATTTAAAAAGAATTTTTAATGGGCATAGTGTTGCGGCAACATTTTACTGATTTCCTTAATGACGCAGTGCAAGCATTATTATTCGAGCTAGTTTGAAATGCATAACATGTTAGTGGTCCATGTTGCACTTTCACTCCAGAAACGCAGATTGCTTCGTTCATTCACCCACAAAATGGAAACGTGGTTTTCGATGCTCCAATGATCAACGGTATTTTATATGATAATTATTATAATGTGGAACAAGATGTAGACAGTTTGGAATATTTCTAGAGAAAAGCAAGAAGGGAGGTTAGTGGGGGTCGATGTTCTAGAACTGAATTCTGAATTCTGAAGTCTGTGAAGCTACTACTATCAGAGTACTGGAATTTGTATACATTTCTCCAGCCAGTCATTTTCCGTGACAACATTCAACTTCAAGTATCCACATTTGTTTCCGCCGGATGTATTCCATCCAGAAGATGATGATGCTTTTGTAAAATCTCTCTCCCGTTAAGTACTGAGAGTATAATATGATTTGAATCCGTTTGTTTTCTTTATAATTCAAAATCCTTTGTTTGAGTGGACACAAATTTTCCTTGGAGTTGTCCGCTCTGTTTATTAAAATGGGGTGCAGAGAAAGTTGTCTCGCTTTGTTTGATCCGCTGGAAAGTCTGTTGATATTAGTGGGAGTAACGGTAACCCCCAATAAATAAATAATACCACCTACACAACTCCTTGCATAAATGTAGACTCAAGTGACTCTCTGCTTTTTAGATATACCGGATATGGACATTTCTTATGTTCCTTTCAATCAGCATGGCACCATCGATTGTGGTGGGTCACCTCTACGAATTTCTGTGCGGTAAAGATGCCACAATTGAAATTGTGGAACCAGCGATAGCTCTCGTTTTGCTGAGTTACTGGGCTGAGGTGTCCGTGCAAATTGAGTCCCGTTTTTTAGCTGGCATCATTGAAAAACTGAAACTTCGCTACTCCAACACCATGGGTTTTGTAAGTTTACTAGTATACTGATTTAATTAATTAACCAATATAATTAAACTAAGTATAACTTAATTGTTTTGGTAGGGTCGTTTCACAGTTTTCTTTCTTCTGTACCTTCTGGCCTTCTCCAATTTACATGTGACGTTCTACCGGACACATACAATTCCTCAACCAGAAGCAGTGGGTCACGTCAGCTTCCGTGAATCGAGGGATTTGAAACCAGTCACGTTGAGTGCCGAGGATGAGCAGAATCGCGAAGAAACGGCGGATGCAGAACAACCAACGAATACAATGTTTTTCCTCATCTCTCTCTCGTATCTGGTTTTCATCACCTCCAGAAAATTTTATAAGGACCTTATGCACGCTGTCAGGAATGTGCCTGCAGCGTCCTTCTCCGTATTCAATAATTGTCGCCTCCGGTTGGGCTTTGTTGGGGTTCATTTGATGATCAACGTGCTCTATTTTTTGCCCTGCATTGCAATAGCTTTTGCAGCCGGGCATTACAGGACTGACGCAACGACCGCCTACTTTCAGCTAGCGTTTTGCGCCTGTCTCGCGGGAATGATTGGTGCGTTGGCAGAACTGAACAAACCTTGGCCGCAGATTCGTGGACAATTGCCCTACCTCTACTATGAGAACAACTTAATGGCAAAAAATTTACTCAGTCGGATCCTTATCATCCCTATACTGATTATGTTCTACCACCCCTTAAAACATCACAGAGTACTCGAGTCTGAATTTGACTCCACGAATAGTGACGTGATTGGGTTCAATCTGGTTGTCTCGTTCACCGTTCTTCATATTGTCAAGTTTGGCACACACGCCATGCTCTCGCTCGCACAAGAGTTGGGAATGGCCAGACCTAATCTGGAGGCGAATTTTGAAATTCTTCCAGAACAAGGGCAAGACAATTATGATGATCAACTTCCACCTCCTGTCCTTGATACGGAACCATGTCCTCATTGCACCTCAAACGCGCTCAATAACAATAATTACTATTTTCAGCCAGAATTGATTCAAACATTTGAAACCAATAATGATTCTGAAAATCCTCTGGAAACACAAACACAGTCGTCTGCGCCTCCAGAAGAAGAAAAGTCTGAGAAAGGGGATAACATTACAATTTTGGCAGCGGACACAGCTGCAGAATCTGCGGTGGAAACTATTGTGGATTCTGAACTGAAACTTAATTTAATGGACGTGGCAGACACAAGTCAATCAGAGCTAGAAAAATCTGCGGATGGAAACGAAAACTCGTTGAATGACAAAGATCAGCAGTGTGAGGTTATCGAACCACAAGTTGCCCCCGAGTAATACATTGCTACCAAACCATTCCGTCAAAATTCGTTGTGTAGCATGTACGTGCAAAAAATATAATTTCCAAATAAAAACATCATCATTAGAGCATTGTAATTTAATAAGTTCACTCACATTAACAACGTATAGTGGTCAAGTTTTAAGCACATTTTATAACAATTAAAGATAAATAGCTTCCGGCAAGTGGAGGCAGTTTTCCCATCGCAAACGCAAGTTTGAGTTGAGACGTGTGTAACATGTGATAATGGAATGGAGCAACTGTGCTCGATAAGATAAAAGGGAAAGTTTGCTGAAACCTCGTAACTTTTCCTGACATTAATTTTTATTACATTTATGTACACAAATTAAAAGTGAGCAGACAAGGGAAAAGCGTGACCACGCGAAAAATAATTCTCCTCATATTTTTGTATTCTTATTGGCAGAGATGCCACTGTTTTGCACTTATAATTTTATTCCACTCCTCCACTTCTACAATATTTAAAAGCTGCTCTGCAGCACTGTGTCTGCCGGGCCAGAATACAATATGGAGCCACAAGAGCCGCCGCACAAACTAACTTTTCCTCACAAGAATTTTTCCCAGAGGGAATGTAACTGTAGGAAAGTGAGCGAGGATCATCCTGGGAAAACAAGTTTTTGTATTTAAACAGAGTGGAAAGAAGCAGCAGTTTTACCCCCATTCTGCCAAAATACTTCTGTGCACTTTTTTTGTGAAGTGGTTTCCATCCTTATCCCATCAAAAACTTGTTCAAGCAGTTGGCACAAGCACACACACTTGCACACAACACTAGCTCACAGTATTTTTAAAAGGGCACGTTCAATCGCATGATTTGCGTCACTCACTCATTCTGGAGTCGTTTTTCATTGGACGTACCTATTGCGTCATTTATTATTTGCACCCTGAACTAACATCAATCCATTCTGATCGTCACCTGCCTCAAATTTCACCAACCGTATAAAACCCACTTTTCCTACTAACCTGACTTTTTTTTCAATTATTGCATACAAACATAGTCAGATGCACTAATTTTATGTAACACATTGTTAAAGTTATGATGGAGATTGGCAAAGCGTGTCCAGATTAAAATGATGGATCAATTTTACATTAGACCACACACAAATATTGAATTTAGAGACCGTGCGTTCACTTGTGGAATACAACAACAACAAAAAAACTTTTTAAAATTACTTTTAAAAAAAACTACAGCACTTTCTCATCCTCTTATGTTTGAATGTTTTTTGATAGTGAGTTTTCTTGAAAAAGACATACAAAATAATTTACTTCTCACGAAATGAGAACGGAGCCCCATTATTGTGTACTCAAATTTTTTAACGAGAAGAATAGGAAAGTTGTGTGTGGTAAGAAACATACTAATAATACGCTTTAGTGGGAAAACAAACATGCAAAACTTTCTCTTCTAGTAAGGATTTTCTTCTTAAAAAAAGAAAAGCAGAATCTTTTTGAGTGTACGTTTTATTCTACTTGTTCCAGATACGAATTGGACTAAAAAGTTTTCCGTCTTCAAGTTTCTTTTTTCTTCAGCTCCTCCTTCTCTATTCTCTAAACAAGGGGAAGACACTAGAGAAAAATGCTCTACAAAACGAAGGATTTCCTATTTCTTTCGTCCTCTTTTAAAAATACATTTTAGTATACAGATTGTTTTTGAAGTAGAAGAAAAAAGTAATAATAAGAAATGTAGAGTGGGACGGCGACGGATATTTCCAAGAAAAAGCAAACGGAGGAAAAACATATTCAAAGCAATATTACCATATTATTGCATTCCTGTTTCGCAGAAAGGAGAAAACAAATAAAGAGAAGAAAGGTCTGGTTTTCAAATGAAGATCATTATGTATGCATGGGAGGACAAAGAAATTAGAGCACATCAACATTAGCACAACATTTTTTATGCAGAATTGTACCATTTTCTTGCATCATCCATATTATTTTTATTATTATTGTTATTTTGTTGTTTTTTATTTATAAAATAGTCTTTTCAGCCATCAGCCATTTCCCTATAAATAGTGCACATAGTCCGTGTAAATTATTATAGTGAACTCATTCGACTTGATTACTTTCATTATGACTTTCTCCAAGGTTTTTTCACTAAAATTAAACCCGATCATCTGAAACTTGTTTTAATGGCACAATAAAGAACAAGTGTCATGCTCAACTGAATCCATTTTCACCGCTTGCACTTTTCAGCAACGTGATATAAGCGAGAGGTTTCATCATAAGAGTTTGGAATGTTGCTTACTTAACATCGTACATGTGTTCATAATGAAGCAAAGCCATTAGTTTCTTCGAGTCACCTAGCCACCTTCCCTGCTTTGCTAGAACGTAGAGACCCGGTTTTCTCCTCCATTCAATGATCATGTGAACACTTCAGCAGATTTAGCCCGACCTCCTTTCTTTTCTTTCCAATTGAATGAAACGTTTCCCTCGACAAATTAGTTTCGCTTGCTCAAATAAAAAAAGTTTTTGCGTATTAATTGTCACAGCAAACAATAAGTTGACATTCGGAAATCACTCGTGTAAGTTACTACATTAGCTCAATAGTTTGTTCCAAGTAGAGTTCTCGGAAACAATCTATAGCACACATCCAGTCACATAAGCTGACATTGGATGAGTCCTTCACAAAATGTGAGCCATTGAACATATCAGGTGAAGTTGTCATCAGGTCAGAAGCAACAGAAATCCCGTTTCTCGTAAAACACGCGTTCGTTCGCGCATTATGTCAAAGAATTATGATCGAATTGCTCATGTGCCATGTGTCAGAAACACTCAAGCGCAAAGGTGAACTGTGTGTATCTTAAATCAAAATGGTCAGAGAAGTTACTTGAATGGTTGACCTTATCTTTTTGATTAACAAGATTATAACTCTAATTCGTCTGCCATGAAAGCCAGAGAAGCATTCAAACGTTACTTTCAGCAACAGTAACAGTAAAAGCAGAAATCCAAATTTGACATTAATGAAGTGAACAGAATTTGCTTAAAAGTTAGGAAAAGTGTGTCAAAAGCAGGGAAGCAGTTTGCTAAGCTTCAATAGATGTAACGTTGATGTGCTCGATTCAAGTTAATTAACTTGCGTCAATCGAGCCTTGTCACTGATGTCTGCTTCAAATGTCAAGGCAGAAGCAGCAAACGAAATTTGAAATCCATTATTGAGTGCTTGCTTTTAAATTGCAATCAAAATATTACATGTGGGAGTGTGAAAATCTTTCGTAGGACTATAATTTATTAATAGCACATTGCCCTTTCATGTGAATGCAATATGCAATGTTATCCCGTTATCCGTGCCACAGCATAATATTTGTAATGATGGGAGTGTTGAGTGAGAGCAATTTTGTATCCCTTCGAAATATCGAAATAATAAAATACAGTCAATTTTGTAAAAAGCAAATGTGACGATTTTTTTGTCGACAGGCGGTTACTTAAAATGCAAAGTGGAAAACACCATAAAACACTGAATGGTTTTCAGCACAAAAGGGGAAATCATTTCATTTTCTTTGAAATCTTTTGAAAGAGCATTATGACGTAGACCATGAACTTTTTATGATGTGTGACCGTTGATCAATCAGTCCAAACCTGAATCATTTTTTAAAGAGTAAATGGGAGTCCTTCCTACACTTTTGGCAATCATCACGATCACTATAATCAACCAAAGTGTCCGCTTCATTCGTAGACCACAACATAAAAACATAAATCCGAAACCTGTGCTCGTTTTAAACGCACATTTTTCAGTGGAGATTGATACTCTCTTGGAACAACAAAAAGTGTTCGTTTTCAAAATTGAAAAAAGGTATTATATCAAGCACAATGTATTATTTTCCCAGAGTAAAGTATGTTATAATGGAAGTAAACCGAGAAACTTAGTTTTTGAAGAAGCAAACATATCGTTTCAAAATTGGAGGGGAAAGTGTGGGAAAAATATGTGGGACGGTGAGGAGGACTAAAGAAAAGTACTTTGCAGTTTAGATCATTAGAAAGAAGATGCAAGCGCCAGTATCTGATGCTGATGATCATTCAGCAACACATCATGGCGCACTCCCAACGACAATGTGAAAAAGAAACGAAGTGTATTGTTCGTTCCACATTATATAAAAAACAAATGATGATATGTAGCGCCACTTTCACTTACTCATTGTTACCACATTACTTTTTATGAGAGTGTTTTCTTTTCGTGCTGCCCCAAAATGCGTATTCGTGCTTCGTGCCTCCTGTAAAATGTCTTCTTCAGTTGAATTCAGCCGGAAATACACATTTATTTTTCTGCTCAAAACTTTCATTCATACACAAGTATTCACTATAATGTAATGTAACGTAATCCATCCGTGTCGGTTGACGACAGCTGCAGTAACCAGGAATAAAGACTTTTCTGAAAAGGGAATCAAAACCACATGAAAAACAGTTGGAAAGCGAAAGCGAGGCAACATTTTTTTTGAAAAACTTTGTTTGATGGTCTAAATGTTGCTCCGAATTTTTGTTACCGCAGACAAATATACTTACACTTGTGTCATTCTGTTCATTCATATATCTGGAGAATAGAAAATATTGTCCAACTTTCTCCTTGTGTGGACTTTGGCAAATACGAGTCAACAACATGCATACACGCGCGCTCTTTCAACTTTTTTTCTCTTTTTGTAAATGATCATCTTTTGAAAAATTTGTTTGTCACACGCATCAAAAAGACAGACAGTTTAAGGACTTTATTATTACTGTCGTAATAAAACTGGATGCCCTTGACATTTCAATTGCGCCACACTCCGCAATTCTACCTTCAACAAACTTTTTACTCATATGCCTTTTGTCATTGTAATGTCAGCCAGCGGGCTTTTATGCTAACAGTCTTTCTTCGTGGCTTCTGGCTTCCCCACAATTTATCCGTTTTTAAGATAAGAATTTGTTTTTCGATCGCACGGTGAACAAAGTTAGGAAAAGACTTGATGAATGATTATTTTATACAGATTATATAAAAAGAAGAAACGCTCCCTCGAACTTGAATTGTAGATTTCGTCTGGACTGAATCGTTCTATGGAACAGTAGGTAAGATCCCATATCCTAACCGAGCACAATTTGAACGGTAAATTTTTTGGTTTAAATCCGCAAAGAAAAGAGTTTTAGTTAGAAGTTGGGAGGATTAAATGTGAATGGGAACGTCATGTAAAGAATGTGACGGCAACGCCACCGATACAGATTCTTGCACAATGAAATCGTTATGTGACCGGATTCGTTTCGCTTTTTATTATATATTTATGATAAGTACTTAACAAAGGATAAAGACGGTTTCAACTGCGAGATACAATTTTTAGTATTTGTTACTTAAAACCGTGTTTCTACATGTGCTTCCAATCTCTTATTTTAGGACGTATGGATTTTATTGAACGGGTATTATTATTATTATTATGGTGATGAGGATGACTTTGCTCTATAAATAAGAGATGAGAATGGTGTCATATGCACATGTCAAAGTGACAAGACAAGCAGAAGATAGTTTCTCTCGCGTCTTCTTTGCTTTTGTTGTGTGGGCATGGGGAATCTGCTCCGATCAGCAAAATTCGTGATCGTGATCTTCTTCGACTTGACTTTTTCTCTTCTCTTCGCTTGTCATCTAATATCAATTTACAATTTCCACAAGAGCTGTCAAAAAGATAGAAAGACGATATTGTATTTTTCGAGAGAAAACATCCTTATTACTTTTCCTTCGTGAGCCCGAGAGACGGATTCGACGAACCTTTTATTTTCAAGCCAAGTCAGAGATGGGATTCTGGAGAATGAAAGGAAATTCTGATCTGCTGAACAAATAATACCAAAACGATCCATAGAATGTCTCAACTCACTGAATGACTGTCTGTTCTGAATAGAAAATAAGCCGTGAAAATGATCTCACCATATAAGTCATAATTAAATGCACTGATTTATTAATTTAATCATTAATTAACGAATAGTAATAATTTAGAACTCCTTGTATGTTATAAGATGGATTCTAATTACCTAATTGAATAATATTTAATTAAACTATGCTACGCTAACCACATTGGTAATAATCAAATTTGGTTACATACACCACTTTCCTTTGTACAGTACAAACAAAGTTCCGTGAAGATAGAATCTGATGAAAATAAAACTTTATTCTAGAGGAGAGAGAGAACGCAGTTGCATACTAATGAATGAATGAAAGAGTCACACTGTGCTGATTGGAACAAGATCAGAGGAAGTGATTTGCGTGAGAAACTCCGAGAAGAATTATAAGTATTTCATAATCAGCAAACTTCATCAAAAGAAAATTAGATTAGATAGCACAAATAAGCTATCTGCGCCTTTCTCTGTCTTTTATCTAAAAAATTAATAACTCTTTGAAAATAGGAGCATCGTCTTTCAGAAGAGGCTGGAGGAAACCAATATAAAGGAAATCGGAAAAGATAACGAGCTTGTGGAAGTGTCATGCTCTCAAAATTGCTGTGGTGGTGGGATCGTTTGATGAGGCTCCTCTCTGGCTCCAGCATATTCATGTTCACTTCCAAAGCAATAATAATTGAATTTGATATTGATAATGATTAACGAAAGTGGCCAGAATTTGTCAACATAAAATGTATACTGCGGCAGGTCTTTCAAGTTTGAAAACGCCAAAACCTACTAGAGAGACAATGAAACCTGGAGATTGAGAACCGGTCTGAAGAAAGGTCACTGCCTTCACCACCGTAATCATGATCATGATGATCATAAAAATCATCACGAAGGGAAAATTGAAGAGATCGACAAAACTAACAACATCATCTTTTCTCCGACTGTGATCGAAGTGGACGTTTCTTTTCCATGAAGTGAAATGGTAGTAGCCGTGGAAGTGAAGCCAGATTGCGGTTTCTCATCACGTCTATGTCCACACTTTGGGAAGACCTCAGATAATAATGACGAGCAAGAGTGAGTCTCCGATTTGAACCAGAAGAGTGGATCGACAACAGAGAGAAAGAATCACTTTCTCCTCTTGCATCCAATCCGCGTCAGTTTTATGATTCACCAGATTTCCCAATTTCCATTTGGATGAATGTGTTGTTTCCGCACTGTGCCTTCATCCAATAAATATCATCTTCATTTATTACAGAGAACAAAGACTCCTTTGTGCCCTTTCCGATGACATCTTTTATCACGTTCGGTAATATTAATATGAAAAGCGCTTCTTAAATCCAAATGTCTTACTTCCGGGATGGATGTTTCTATTCCATTCCGTCTCTAAATGCGTCCTAAATTCTGATTGAAAGTAGTTATTGATAAAACGTAGCACAGTGATTCCATACCAAAGAAAGACACAAACTGAGACCACAATTTTCAGCAAGCCATTAATAAAGTGCACCATTGTGCACAAATCATTTACTTTTTGCTGACTGTGATCGAAAAACCGTGGTAGCAGCGTAATAAGTCCACAAGCCACCTACTCACTCTACTCGCACCACTCGTCTCTTTTGTTTTAGTTATGTATTTTTTGGAAACAACCACGGGAAAGTCCGCTCCTGTGATGGATTACTCAATTGATAAACAAAGAATGATTTGCTGAGCGAGGAATTTATTTCTGTTGGAAAAAGTGCCACATTGATGTAAAATACGGTATGCTCAGGGCGAAGAAAATGAAGAACGAGTTGAGAATCACGAAATACGTCATGTATTCCACAGCTTGTGGAGACTGGAAGAGTTGGAAAAATCCAGAGTTGTTTTCACCTGGTAACGACGATGGTGAAGTTGATGGATTTGAGGCTGCAGCGGACACACTGCGCCTGGAAGATGACGGCTGCATCGACGAATTACCTTTATTTAGCAGACCGCTTCTCATTGGATTACTTTCTCTACTTCACTCTTTTGCCTGAGTGATTACACGACAAAAGATGTTGTCACTAGCTGCTTGTTATTGTTGTGTGGTCGTACTCTTGTAGTTATCATCATGAGGTAGCAATATTATTTCTGGATGCATATACTGTGATGTATGGCCTGTGTGAGGGTTAGAAAGAGACAGATTGGCCGTCAGTGTCCGAATGCGAGCACAAAACCCTTTTGTTAAGGATGACAGGTAGCTGGAAGCACTGACATGAAATGAGTTCTTTCTCTCTAGATCACAGTAAGTTACAACAATGCCGTTGTTCATGTATGCAGACCAGACATGTGCGGTGAAAAGCGGAATTATGTGTGTGTTTGTTTGTTCCTGACACAGAGTAATGGCTACTACGTCTGAAATTCTAATCTGTTAGAATTATGAAAGAATGAATGATTTAATGGGTCGGAGAGACTGCAAGGCGAGTGCGAATTCTTTGACTGGAGAAATGAAATTGAAACAGAACAAGAAAAGCCTCCAAATGTCTGCAATGTCGTAAATACAAATTATTGTTTTCGACTCGAAGCCATATTAAAAACACACGTTGATAACTGAAACAAATATCCGATGATAAAACGTCAACTAGTATTTGGGCTTGTCTAAATGACAAGTGCACTTTATGGATTCTGCTACAAACTCGTGGCATACGTATCTGGATCGTATGCAGTTCACGGTCTTCTTATTTCTGCAAACTTTTACAGAAATTCAATTATTTTTATTACCGACATATACTAATTAACTTAATACGTATTAATAACTTATATAATAAAAATGATTTCTTCCGATATCGTTGAACCCGTTACAAATAACTTATATATCTAAAATGAAAAAGTTATATTAGGAATGTAGTAAACAATATCATCGTTTTTTGAAAAATCAATTTAGATAAAACATTGATTTTACCATGCATATTTAAGATATGGCAAAAGTAATAATTATGTCATATAGCATATAGCAATGTCAGTTATTATTTGCAGTTGTAATGTACCTTTATCCTAAAACTGTGACCTTACATCTTGGATGTGCTAAATCTTTAACATTTGGGTTTTCTTACCACGGGTAGGCAAACAAAAAATCTGCGATTCTTTACTGTCAGTTTGTAAACCACTATCAGCAAGTCCTACATCTTACCCAGCATTAAAAATTAATACAACCAAGTGTCAGAATTGCAGCTTCAGCGCTTGAGAAAACTACAAGAAGACTCTGTAGAAGCAAAGTTTCTCTATATTTGGGAATAAAGTATGTATATAATAATAGGAAATCGTAAGTTGCATTTTGTTTTCCTCTAGATAATCCATAAATAACTAATGTCTTCATTTGAATAATATAATTTAGCATTTCACTTTTCAGGCTTCATTACATTCCTTGGTATCGGGATGTCCTGAGTTCTGACATTTCTTTCGTAAATGATAATGAATATGTATGAATAAATATGATAAGAACAAATAAATACGATATAATGACAATGTCAACTATTTAAAAAAAGTTAATATATTTAACGTCAAAGCGTTCTATAGATAAAAAAATGCATCTACTATTTACGTCATGCGTCATCCCTATTTTCTAACCTGCAATATTACGTTCATGTAGCTTGAATTTATTAGTCATCCTGTCTTTGTCGTACATACTTATGAGGTGCTCACGGATACATACAATTCTAAGTTTTTTGCACGCACGTAAACTAAACTTACAATACCCGATCTCGCCACTGGCTGTCAGCCGCACAGTCAACTAAAACCGTCCGTCAAGAATCTCCTTTGCAGATATAAGTACCTAAATACAAACAACTTTGTCCTATCACACCTAGTAATTTGCATTTCGTCTGTACCATCAAAACAAAAATTAAAAACTAGCATGTAAGTTTCCATTCCTACTGTGCATTGTGTCTGTCGTTTCAAAGAAAAAATCTTGTTGGCTGCATTCATTTTTATGATTCATTGAACACAAGGTGTTCTGAAGCTTTCCTTTGTTAAAAGATTATGCATGCATAATACTAAAAGGTGATGACGAATAGATGCTAAGATGTTTTTGCTTTTTGAATGATAATGATCACACGTATTGCTTTTTTTTGCTATTGTGCCTTTGATATGTCCAATTTAGCACTTGGAATTTGGAATCACTTTTGAATGTCCACTTCTGATTTGCTGCTTTAACCTAACAGTATAGCACGACAGCAGCACAATAGATAAGATGTACCTAATGTAAATGAAGACGACACGGTCATTTAAACAGCTTGTTGCTGCATCTTTATTTAAAAGAGGAATCGCGACATAAACATGCAGGTTCTTGACAAGATTGGGTGCAATTTTTGCATCCACAGTAGACAAAATTTCAATTTTAGTTCCACTGACAGGAGTGGATCGTCATTATACAGTACATTTCTTATTAAAAGAAATAATTTTGTCATTGATCTGCAAGTGCAACGTTTCCAATGAATATCCACGTGATTAATGGCGGCGGAAGAAAAGGAAGGTAAAACGACTGAAAGTTAAAAAAAAAAAATATTACGTGGTTAACAAAGTATTTTTTAACTCTCCCATCAATTGGCTAATGGCTAAAATGTGAATCTGTGGTAGCCGAGGCGCATGTGAGTATCTACGGACGGATACAGTGTGACGTGAGAACCTTCTTTTGCCCTAAGTTACTTAGTGAAGGAGCGAGGGACGGAAAATTTTCGTGCTGCTGTTTTGACTTATGACGAGTACATAAGCTTTGTGACATGACTGTGAAACTGTGATCATTTGCCTATTAATGTAAATTGACGAAACTTACGTCTGCCGCAAGCCGGTAGTGAGGATGCAATATTAAAATTTTTTGAAAGTGAAACAGAAAGGACGTTCTATAGTTATGAGTAAACAAGTTTGAATAAAAATTACAAACAGCGGCAATTACATTTTGACGTTATATATTTTTTACTTACTTATTTGACTTTTGACATGCGTGCAGACAGCAGCACGTTCGAAATCTCTCTGCACTTCCTTTTAGTGGAATGGATGCGCATCAAATAGGTCACAACTACATACAACGTTTTGTTTTCTTGGCATCTTTCGTGTAAAAGCTTTTCCTTTTATAGATTTCTTCTTGTTGATTAGCTTGTGCCCATTCAAACTCAGTGAACCGTGTTTCAATGACTTCTTTAATATTCACGACCTATAATCTATATTTAATTGTGATAACTCAAAATATTTTTGCGTGAGTAATTTTTTCAACATTGACACAGCTCGTATTTTGGTGTATAATTTCCACTCAAAGGACCTGCGCCTTGAGTGAGCTTAAGTATTAAACAAAAGTGATAAATGTGACTGGGAAATTACAGGCCTTTAGTGCGATCAAAAGCGAAATTAATATGGACAACAAAATTATTACAATTTTTACAATTTCCATTAGCCTTTTTCTACCCTTTCTTTTACTACGAGTAAACGGTGTTTGGCGATCCCTTTGACTGCAGCTGTCACAGTCACAGCGATAGTTTGGGTCTGTCGATAAAATGGGATTGGGGAAAACATGATTATTTTTTAACGGAAAGGTACTATTATAATTTATAAAATAACCACAAGGATCATATTAGAATCGTCCTAAAGTGTGTGCAACCTGTAATGCTCAGCCTTAGCCGAATGTTCATGACAGTAATATGTGTGTGTAGTTATAACCGAGCCAGGCCCCTTTAGACGAATACATAAAAATAATAATGTACGTACAAAATCCCTCTTGTATAACCAGCCATTATTTCAATTTTTGCTCACATTTCACAAAAATTCTTTGCTGCATACAACCATATGGAGGGGACCGGTTTGCTCATTGTATTCTTTGAGTACAAAAAAAAAATAACTTGAAATCACTGTTTTGCATTAATGTCGTCGTAATTCATTTACTTTTTTATTCCCTTTCCCTTCAACTTTTGCATTATAGAAATGATCTCTCTTAGCATTTAGTTCATCATCATCACGATTAGGACACACGAAGTGTGCTGCGTTTTTAACTTCTAAATCCGTACAAATTTTATTTGGTAATAATAAAACGGTGAAGTACTGGATGATCATTTCAGTGCATTATGAAGCATCCTTCATTTCATTCTATCCGCAACTTCAGACATGGTCGAATGAATGTGTTCAGTTACCAAGTCTATTCTATCATTTCACTATTTATAAAATAGTTTTTGTGTGCACAAACCATATTAGGAAGCAGTTGGACAACTTAAAGTAAGCAAAATAATAAACGACTCAATAAATCTACCTATAAGTAAACATATCATAGCTAACCTAAGAACCATTATAATTATGTTTTAATGTATTTGAAACTCGTTTAAGAGTTACATAATTGGTGAAGTTTTAAAGTGTGCATAATATCATATCATTATAACTTAAATCGCCTCTTTTGGCTTGACGGTGACAGTAGATTTACTACGTTTATGATAGCATTGTTTTAGTGAAAACCTGAACTTTCATAAGCATATACATATAAATAGTCGCATGTTTTGCAATTTTATAATTTTTAAGAATTACATAAATAAGAGGGCAATTACTTTCAAGTTAGTTTAATAATAATAGCAAATTATTAAATTTATTTAGTTTGTACCGCAACAGGATAAGTTATTGTTCACCGCTTGAGTTTTCCGTGAAGTTAAGTAGTCGCACGTGTTTTACTTAACAAGTTTAACATTTTAATAATCTCAATTTAGACTAACTTGTTGCAGAAATAAAAGCAAACAATTAACATTGTTTCCTTATGTTACAACTTATCTTCAATAGCAAATAAATGCTCTCAGTATTAGTTCCGACATTTTCTGTGCAATGTGAGTAATTACGCTATTAATTCACCGAGATCATCAGGTAGTGAAGTAAACGCTGTCTTTACTTTCACACTATCCACACTACTAGCGGTGCAATTCATAAGAGGTGGAACGCAGTCAATTAATGTCAGAAGCCATAGCTGGATTTAATTCGTTTGATTCAAGATAAAAAAAGTTTCTTGAGTGTTAATGAGGTTTGTATGTGCGACTCTGCAATTTACTGTTTAATACCAGAAGGGTAAGAAAATAAGAGTGAATGATTGCGCTTTTTCTTTCATTGAAAAAAACATTGATGTGATATGTGATTCAGAAAACCACACACTACACTTTGCCATTATTTAAACAACTGTTACTAGTGGTTTAAAAATTGATGGAGAAATGAAACATCTGAAGATGGTTTTGTTAAACTCGTTAAAGTGCATTATGTAATTACAACTTAAAAATGTGGGATGTCAAACCCATAATGTACAGGTATTTGCTCACTAACTCACAAAAACTTGACAATGTTGTGACAATGTTGTGTTACATCATGTAAGTTACATGTGAAATTGCTGCCACTACTTCAGTGAGTACAATTGACAATTATGAATGACAAACAAGACAAGTTGAAGTTGTTCAATGTGGTTGATTTTCAGATTACAAGTTTTATAACGAATTTCAGTTTTTCCGACATCTTAAACCTCAATTAAAACTGTTTGTTAAATTGGGTGTTACGTAATATATTAATAATTAACTAATGAATTTGTTACAAAATACAAAGAGTAATTGATATTTTGTAATAAAAGTAGCAACCCTTTGCCGATTCCACCAAGTAGGAAGTGTTCATTACTGAGAAAATAGAAGGTGATGCATAATAGATATATATGAACTTTCTACAACTTTTTGGAAAGTTTTTAATGCAATGCTTCAAGAATAAATCTAGTTAGGAAGTGTTTCCTAAATATTGTTTTGATTTTGTGACGTTTCGTCAACATCATAATAGATATAGGAACTTTCTACAACTTTTTGGAAAGTTTTTAATGCAATGCTTCAAGAATAAATCTAGTTAGGAAGTGTTTCCTAAATATTGTTTTGATTTTGTGACGTTTTGTCAACAATGTACGCATTTTAAACAATGGACAACTTACTGAAACTGATGTACAGTAGTCGAACGCGTTTGGAATCCAAACTTTGGATGCTATATTTCTTCACGTATAACTTTAAAGACTGCAGTATTAAAGCATTAAAGGAAATGCCAAAAGTTATCTAGGTAGCCTTGTCCTGTAAATCAATAAGCTTTTAGCATGTTGGGCAAACCATTTCTCAAGCCTGAAAATTTACAAGCAAGTCATAAATCATTTATGATTTGCTCTTGCCAGCTCTCCGGCACCCTCACTTAAAACTGCCCTCGAAATAACTTATTTCTAACTGACCAATTCTAGGTTATACGCTTACACAAGAGCATGACATTATGGCAAGCACAACAGGTTGAAATAAGAACAGTGAACTTGACAACTGAGAACCAAATTATTCCAACTAAATGCTCCTCTTAATTTTGTAACTTCGCAGTTATGTTGCGACAAGATAATAAAATTCTAGAAGACTTGAGCTTCAACGAATCTAAAACATACGCGACTCACACTGTTTAGTTTCATAATCTGTACTAGAATTGTGTCCTTGCTTCAAGAGCAAGAGAATTTTAAAGTTAAGATTGGCTTAAAGCAAATAGATAGGTGTTGGTGTTTGTACATAGTCTTCTAGACAAGATATATGAGTGAGATTTGAGCACCCTGAAAACCAGAAAGAAACTACCTTGTAAGTTCATTGAGTAATTAATTCTCTGATAACAATAAAAATCAACAGCCCAAAATTTATGTTGTATGCAATTCATCAAACCATGTTTCCTTTGAGTTAGCAGTTTAAGATTTTTATTTTATGATTCGAGATTTAATATGACCATCATCCCTAACCATGTTATTTTTTTGTTCTACTACTAATTTTCAGTCGATATGGTTGCTTCTATTCAATTCACTGCTCCTTGTCTCACCATTTTATTTTGGACAATGAAACACTCCAATGCGTGCTCTGTTGTGATATACATGGCACAGAGAATTTGCTCGTGATACAAGCAATATGCATCATATTATTGACGTCTCACGCAATGTGAGTCGTAGTACCAAATATTAAACAATAAATCATTAAAAATATCATGCCAAGACAAGGAACAGTCCCTTCAATATGAAATAATAATTGTAATAATGTGAGGTTTGGTAAAAATGCAAAGCAAAGCATACTTAATACTGTTATCCTTATTTGGTTACGGAAAACGATCGCAACAATGAGACTATAAATTCTGTTACAAGTATCTGCCACCATGCATACAATGATCTTGAGTGATAACGAAAGTATTTTTGTTAAGGCTACTTACTTACACCTTAATGCTTATTATTACAATAATGGAAGAATTGCACTTTTGCTGTATGCCGAGCTATTATTCAAAAAGTGCAAGTAGCCGCTTTTTAACAGTAATTTAATTTCACTATTTATTGTCAAGCATTATACTGCCATCCAAAATCCAAAGTCTCCTTGCTGCTGATGTCGGCTCAAATTGAATTAATACTTTGGAATTAATATTAGCATTAAGTATTGCAACTCCTTAGCATAAATAAAAATCTACACCATCAATAATGGAGCATTGTTAGATTGTTACAGTTTTTCCATTGTTGATATTCTTTTCCCTATCATTGTCAGTCATTTTATTGTGCTCTTATGATTAA
>VYYJ01000642.1:0-49367 GCA_021029165.1 Cyphoderus albinus | reverse complement strand
TGGCGATTTCCAACAAAATATCTGCATGCATTAGAAACACAAATTAGCTCATGGAGACTTAAGATTTGGAATTTAGGAGTATTTTAGGAAGAGAAACAACCTCCAATCGGTGGGAGCTCGTGAAAAAATTTACACGTCTTGCGTAAACCTCGTAAGCGTCACAATTCTTTTTACACCCATCCGTCAGCCAACCTTAAACCATATTTAATGTGCACTCACTCAGATTTTTTATCAAGCTGCCATTAGTAGTGTTACGTGCGTATTCGGTTGCTGCTGGTTTGGGCTAGACTGGCTAAAGTTGAAATGGAGAGAGTCATCTCACCACCATCATCATTAGAAATCATTGAAACTTGATTCTCCTGATCTTTTTGTTGCCTTTTGTAATACGTGACACATTATGCATTTCAATTCAATGACTACTAGTAGTTAGGTATTTTAGATTTTATATAGGGCTCTTTTAGTAGAGTGTTTTTTTGTTTCATGTCGCAAGAATGATGCTGCGAAATATATTAAATGCAATCAAACTACAATCCTGATTCCAGTTTATATAGAACTGAGAGGAGGGTAGTCCAGTTGAATTGAAAGTCGCCTTTTTTCAAGATTGATCAGACGATTTGAAAAGCAACTTGAGTTATGTATTGTCGATGAATATCAAAACCGAAACGAGAGTGCAGAGCATGCAGCGCGTGATTGAGATGAAATGGAAAATAGCCGAAAACAGGTAGTAAAATCGGTAATAGTAAACTCCATTGTCACAGGACAAAATCATGTTAGTCTGTGGCGTGGATGTAATAGGATCTCTGCTACGTAGTTTTGTTATTAAAAAGGAGAGTAGGGAATTAAACACTGTTCAGAGATTTCAGATTGTTTGATTCCACTCGATCCATTCAGAACACGTAGGATGTTGTCCTTCTATAAGCTATTAAAATAAGCATGTTCGATGTGATGGCTCTGCAAAACAAGAATGGAACATTATTTAACTGAAAGAGGAAAAGAGATCTTAAACAGATTACTTGAAAACAAGGTGCACCAAAATCTGGGCATGGGATCTGCATTCACAGTTTACTTGTACACGCTTGTTACATAACAAGACCACGCATTCAATAATCATAATCATGGAAAATATCCATGTACAGAAAGTGTACAAAAGAGAGACTGGTGCTGGTAGTGGTGACTGGTGACCAGACAAAGTCAAATATAGCAAACTCGCTCGCTCGAATGCTCAAGGATGAGAGATGTGGATGATGGTTTGATCGGAGAGAAAAAGGAAAAGGGTGGGACGCGGTTACTATTTACGTCTGATATGGATTATGAATTGGTTTGTCTGCAACGCCTGTTATTTAATGGTTGCAGAAACAGTCAAAGGCCAGCAAGATTTAAATGGGCCGTTTTTAGATGACTGCGGAGGGAGAGACCTCATTGAATAGATACGTAGTTGTTTTCATTAAAAGTGCATCCTGATATAGTTTGGTATGCAACTCTTATCTATTCGTAATAATGATAACGACGACGATAATGTTAAATGCTGTATTCTTTTTAGTATGAAGCGTCCTACGAAATGAAAAATTATTTGTTTGCTGTTGTCTTTGAAAAAGAATACTTAATTAAGCTACGAATATTTACGATCAAATGTTTCCATCAAAGTTCTAAATTAATGACTCTGTTTTCTTTGTTTTCAGCTAATATCCAAACTGGCCGTCTTAGTATTTACGGCCCTCGACCATGGACTACAGGACGAAGAAGAACGACATCTCAGTCCCGATTTGGTAGCACTTTTGGACGCAATGGCTGCAGCAGGTCAGTTACATTTACATTAAAATACGTAAGGTCATACACCTCCCTTTTCTCCCATCAACTTCTTTCCGCCATCCCCAGCAACCCTATTCATTTGATTGATTTAGTCTCACTCATTTAGAAACTTACGCTTACCATTTATATTCCTCCTTACAATACGTCTCAACCCACCACCATTCTCCTTTCATTGATGCCGCTTACCCACATAGTTTTTATTGCATTAAATCATCAACTGATGAGTGATCAGCGGCATTAGTTTACCGCTTCGTCTTTTTCCTTTCTGAAATTTTCCGCTCGTTGTCTGCTCATTTATTTATTTATTTATTCATGTAAGTAAGAAGTGAACGGAAGATTCTTTGCTTTTACTGCATTCTAAACGACAGTTGTAATAACTGAAGAAGTGCAAACACAGTAAATTACACTCTACTACGGTCGCTAGTAGGCGAAGTAAAACTCTAATGGACAACTTGCAATAAACAGAGTACGTCAAGTCAAACTGACAGGGTACGTTATTGTTAATGCTATGTACAATTACAACTCCCTCATGCTTGTGTCTTATACACACCTAGATCATCGTCTTCAGTAACACTCATAATAATGATAGCACAACGAAAAAGTAATTAACTCAAGTTTCAACATAATAACTTGTCAGCCACTCCGTACGATCAGGATGATAATGACAATGAAAACCTTCCTGAGAATTACAAATTACAATCTTTAATTTGCTGCCCGGAAGCAAAAAAAAAAACAAACGTGGTAGTGGTTGAGAGAAAGAGAATGGTTTTATTTACTTAATGCCCATTAGCTTTAGGCTTTTTAGGTATTACAATTACCTACAAACAAACAAAACCGTAACAAAGCATTGTCGTCATCACTCAATCTACAATGGAGGCCACAAAGAAAATAAAATGTAAGAGTTACCACTAGCTCTTGAAAACAATATGAACTTAATAATAATTGAATTGGGTGTACCTTAAATGAAAATAATAAGATTTACTTTTATAATGTTGTGCTAAGTTTTCTTGAGAAAGAACGGTCGAAAAGCCCTAGGTTTCAAATAGGCAAAATTGATAAAACGGTTGTAAAAATTTTATGTAATCGTAAACACTTTGAAGAGCTAGATTGGAGAATAAAGTCGTTGGTTGTCGGTCTCCTTTCTACGGCTATATAAACACGCAATGCTCCATTTTTAAAAATTACCTATGCTAAATTCATTTTATTTATCTCTTGTTTCTTCTTCAATCAAAATTGAATTTAGTATAGATAGCAATGTAAATGTTATCTAGCTCGAATAGGAAGTACGTTTAGAAGTTAGTAAAGAATTTTACTGGTTCAATAATTTAAAGCCAAAAGTAAAGCCGTGTTAAGCTGCACTTACTAAAATTCAAGTACGCCTGCAATTTATTTTACTTAAAACTACTACAGTCAGGAGTCATTGTAGTGTTTACTTCCACCAGTTGTACCACTTCAACCAACCAGACCAGACATTCTTATTACTGCTATTATTCTGCTACTATTATTATTCTATACCCTTTTCGTTCCCGCATCTCTCCCTCCATGTGATAATAATATTGCAAATTGCAATTGCAATGCGATCTTTTATTAAAAATAAAGTCAAGGAATTCTTTTAGAAAATAGGTTTGCACAGGTTGGCTGGTGTAAATACCTAAATAATACTTCTTGTTTTTTACAGTTAGATTATTATTGTTTGCATTTTATTGTTGATTACAATGAATACTCTTTTGGATGTGTTTACTTTGCATGCATGCATTTCAACTTCAAAAGAATTGTGGAGAACTGGGAAATAATAATAGCAGCAAAATAATTAAAGTGGTTATTTTAGCCATCACAGTCATTTTCCTTGTCATCATTATCATGTAACATTATTATTTGCACAAGAGGGCCCATTACCTTATTGAATACTTCACTCCATGTCAGCTTACGGTTTCGGTGTATCGTTGAACAGTGCGCCTAAAAGTGCTGACAATCATTTTCATACTGCGTGCATCCATTCTTTCGATTTTGCATGATATCAGTAAGCAAAATGCAAACCAATGATAATCAGCAACGGAGAACGATTATATAAAAAGGCATGCGGTTATAGGGACAAGTCAGTCGTCTACGGGGATTCCGGATGTCCTATTATGCATCATTAAGTGACAAGCCAAACTGGGTGATGATAGCGTTAAATATTATTATGTAAAATAATGAAGATAATGACGATGACACTTCAAAAGTCGTTAATGTCACATTGGTGTAAATAAAATTGCATCCCATTTTATTAGTCATTGACAGTACTGAGTAATAAAAAAGAGAAAAGAAAGATTCAGTGTGCAGTTTTTTCTACACTGTTTAAACCGCGGCTTTTTGGCCTTATCCTCCTCCTGTCACCACATTTATTTACTTCAAGCCGGGTAGTCTACTAATTCTGAGCCATCCATTGTTTGCAAACATCGTAGTGATAATATTTTCCCAAATAAGGAAAAATTCTGCTGTTTACAAAATGCACAACCAAAAAGGCAAAAGCGGCGTCTGCTTTTTTTGATTTTTTCTCTTTTACCGAAAGAATCATCAGTGCTTTTCTATCACGCTAACTCTAGTACATCTAACAGGTTGCAGTTTTTATATTAAAAAGAAACTAGATTTTTTTTGTGTGCATTGTTTTTGTGATTTTCCCTTTGTTCTTTAAAAGTTAGGTAAAGATGAAAGCTTATCTGCTGTTGACGCTGATGATTCATGAGGCATTAATTTTTTGGTTTGACTGAAAATATTGCTGCTCATCTTGAAAGATACGGACGAAGATGAAGATGATGTTGCAGAAGTAATAGTGCGTAGCTCAGTTCGAAAAACGTTCATAATAACAATAATAAGTAATGCCGTAAAAAAGTACACGACAGGTGAAGAGAAATACACAAAAAAATCTTGAGACTGCCCTCGCCTTCCCTTCTTTTCTCCTCTTTCTTCTTTTCATATGGATGACTTTTTTATGATGTCTGCTTCTACACTTCATTCAAATTCAACAACATTTTAAGGGGAAAATATCCACATAAAATAAATCAACATTTTACCTACCTACACAAAACATGCCTTCTTACAAGTAAATAGGATTGTTGAATGTGTAATGAAGAGTTATGTACGCAGAAAGTACGCAATTTTGCAGAAAGAGACGCAGTGTTTTTGTATCTTCTCAATTTCGAATAGTGGCAGAGACATGGAGATGGAGATGCAGTAGTGGACTGAGTGGAGAGTGGAAACAATATAATCTATCTTTATTTGGTTCGAAGAACAAAAAAGTAATGTTACATACTTTGTTGGATTAATAATTCTCTCCATTTTCCCTTTTCTTTGTCCTTTTCATCGTGTAAAAGCGGAGGAATGTCATCTTTCACCAATAATGATACTCATCAAGAAATTTATATTCTGCTAGTCATCACACTCTTGCCGCTTATCGATGCTTTTTAATGTTGTCCTGTTATGTTCTACAATGATTTATTCTGACTGAAGGGTCGTGCGTACACACAACTAGACATCACTTTTTCAAACCCATCATTCACTCCATTCATTCTTTTTTATCTCTCAAACGTTGAAGTGTTCACCCTCCCCTTCAACGCATCCACAACTGGCCAGTCAACATAAGTCGTCAATCGGTTACTTTTTCTCAAATGGACTGATGCGGATTTTTTAGTATTTTGCGTACTGGTACTACACATTTATGCAATTCTATACACATTTTGCCTCTTCACTCTCGTCCAAAGATGAATAATGGTACGCATCTTCAAGTCCATTGTTTTGTTTCCCATTCTTTTTTCTCATCACTGTTGACCAGAAGCAAGGCAAAGAAAAAATTCTATGAGCATTCTACGGTAAAAAAGGTTTCTGAAGAATTATTACTATTAAATTAATTTTCAAGTTGGTAAAAGTTGGTGATTTGTATTCCGTATCGTGTGTGTGTGCTGTTCGGAGTCGGAGTGATTTGGTTTCTGGTTAGTTGAGGGAAGACTCCCAGACTTTTTAGTTTTGGTAGCTTCTTAAAAATCTAACTGAAAAATATAAATGCAATATAAAGTGAAAGAAAAATGTCAGCTTTAAATTCAGACGGTTGTTTATAAGCTTTAGGAGTTTCCGCTGCTAATCTTCTAATGTTCGGAAATGCTACATAGTGTGAGTGTGAGTTGATTGATGTGTAAACGCGTCGAGTATTGGCACGTTAGAGACGTGGAGAAAAAAAGAGAAAGAAAGAATTGTAGATTGCAGAGGTAGTATTAGTACATACGTCATGTTTTTCTTTGACTTCACTTGACATGACCACGTCACACGCTTCATTGGTCGTCCGTCCTAGTGGAACATTTATCATTTTATCAAATTGAAATTATTATAACACACCGCCAACAACATGTAATAGGTGAAGTCTGTCTCTGTCTACCTCTTTTTAAAAAATGTACTCATGATGATTACGTATGCAAGTAATAATGTTATTATTAAAGTGGTTTGCATGCTATTCATTTGCACAGTCTTTTCTAAAGTCGTTGAAAGAGAATTCTTGACACGCGAAGAAGCGGAGAATCAGCAAAGAATGAGATGGATGATGTTTGCTCATTTTACTATTCACTGCGCGATATTTTTCTTGATGCCTTATCAGTGGTCATTACGATGTCATCATTTAACTTATTCAAGAGATTGAACGCTTGATGTGCCTCCTCTCCCCTTTTCTCCTGTCTCTTCCGTCCCTTTGCGGGTTTAGAGTTATTGGATGTCTTGTGGTAGCAATTACAATTAATGCTTACTTTTCGATGAGATAATGATGATGAATTTAAAATTGGAAAGGCTCTTTTATTGTATAAGAAAGTACATTTCAAACGAAAGGAGATTTCAGCATTGAGGTAGGTATGCAAAGATTTTTAAATACACATCAATATCAAGTATTTCCCATGAAAGACTTAAAAGAATGATGCAGACACAGAGAGTTTATAGAAGAGTTGCTTGCTTATCATACTTCAGGTGCAATAGAGAGTGATGTTTATTAGGATGTAATAATAACGATAATGATGCTGGTAAGGTTGCGACTGTGACTCTTTGATGAAGGGAAGCCGACTTTGTATCGATGCGACAAACTATTAGTCAACAAGTCAGGTCGCCACTAAAGTGATTCGAATGATTCAGAGATGTACGAAAAGTTTAAAATAATTTTACGCTGCACATTGATTTGAGTATTGATGGATGTAATCAAATCGTTGATCAGATCTTTGAATTCTATTATTATTATTGAACGTAGATTTGATATGGACATTACACGATAATTGTATGTTATCGGGAAATGAATCTCCGTCACATTCTAAATATTATTAATGGGGATATGAATGAGCGGATAAATAAATAAAAATCATGAATCATGATATCGTCACTGGCAGTAGTTCCATTTTTAGCAATTCAAACTGAATAACATTGTTTTTCTACTTATCATTTCAATGAGCCAGTTGACGAAAATGTTGGCTATGTCAAGCCACTTCACGCTCTGCTATCACCACAATTTTGGCAGAGTAATTGCTAAAAACAAAAAATAAATGACTACAAATTAACCTAAAGGAAAAAATCAGTGAAGCAGTGAAGTAAACTGCATTAATTGAAAAAATCAAATTCTTAATTCTCAAGCCAAATCATTCGCCCCGAATTTTCCACATTGAAACCGACAAAAGGGTAATCATCGTTCAGTACACCCATTTGAGTAGAAAAAACGACAAAAGGCAGCTGTGCCGGATTGGCTTTGATATTGAGTTTCTTCAAATTTGCTTAAATGAGGCAAGGAGGAGATGGGGAGGGAAAGGAGGAGGACGAGAAGAAAAGTTTATTGTTGTGATTTCCTTTTTTGCATCTCAAAGTCACCTTCTTCGTTTCGTCATTCACTTAGCACCTGCGAAATAAAAGTCGTGCACATTTTCTTCATTTCTTCAGGTACCGGTAGCAGCAGCAAGTCATTTTTTCTCACAAATGACGCTCTGGTGAATGAAATTGAAAAATGCAAACAAAAAGAAGCGTACATTACAGCACGGTCGTAAAAGAAAGATTATAGAACTATAGCAGCAGCCACAGCCACAGCTTTACCGTTTGCTGTTCATTTCTCCCTCGGATCATGGACCTCATCACCGAGAAAAAAAAATGAATCACTCCGTCCTTTGATGAAATGCATAAATAGTAATTGGTAATTTAGGAGAGAAAAATGAGTTCCGTGTTCTTTTCATTATTACTGTAGTATACTTTACCCAACTACTTTTACTTTATTTCCTCTCGGTGCGTCAATCTTAATATCCCAAGAGCGATGTGACGACCAGCCATTACCTGAATTTTAAGGCAGTCGACTTGATTGCCTATTGTGCAGGTGAAGCTTCAGCGTTCAGCCTCTCTGTAGAGAATGAGTAGATGAAAGAAAGAAAAGACGCCTGGTGATGTTGGTCGTTTTGTGTTACTAGTAAAAGTATAACTGTGTCCCTCACTTATTGTCCCAAGAAGACAAGAGAAATAAGTTAGCTTAAAAGGGTGATCCAATGGGACGGATGGGAGCTCACCGCAATGAGCTATTGCCAGATATGAAAATAGAGTTTCATTCTTCTTGGCATACGACAGTGTCTTTTTGTTATTTATATCAAGTTACCATTTCTGGCTGTGGTTGTATTAACAGCTTACTGTTTTGTTACAGTATTCTACATTAGGTAACGTTATTAAGCGAGTGGCGAATTGTCGGATCGGTGGATTTGTGATGGGTGCATTAAAATATTTTTTGTTGTTTAGATGATGATAGGAAAAGGGAGAAAATTACTTCGCTGATGAAATAATACAATAATAAACGTTACTTACTAACCGCAGAGCAAACGTACACTGTAAAGCAATCACTGCAACGCGATGTGGAGTTTCAGATTGCTTCTATTCTTTTTTCTCCGCAGGATAAACGCAAAAAAATTTACCCTCAAAGTCTCGCGCAAATTGCAAATTTTTTGTCAGTTAGATCAATTATTTTTGCTTAGCTGTGAAGTTATTTTAGGCTCGTACTTGATAAAGTGATTGATATGGGAGACGTGTATTCTACCCTTTAAATCTTTTAAGAACTGAAAAGCACTCTTGTAAGATCTTGAAATGAAAAGATTACTCGATGAAATCATGTGTTCATAATTATGGGAGGAAAGAAAAGTTCGAAGTAACGATTTTCTATGCTGTTACATGTTCATGTGCTTTTATAGTATGGCTTGCTATGGATGAGTGGATGAGCAAATAGGATGAAGATATTGAACACCAACACCACCGAGTAACTGATACAAGGTTAAAGTATTTTAATGGAGTTTGAGAATTCACACGCATGAGAAGCCGTTATTTACTAGACCTGAAAAGTAATTTCCGAAACTGCCTAACATTTTAGGATGTTAGCACGGGTTATTGTAGGCTAAAGGTAAGTAATGGCAAGAGGAACGCGATTTCTCAACTTTGTTTGAATGACACGTTTTCTGATTAGTAATGGAATCCATGTTCATATAATCGTACATGCAGTGCGTGATAATTGTCATACGACGGATTAAGATAGTGTGTGCAGGCTGGGTAATGCGGACACACAAATATTTGCCGTTCAATAAAATTACCCTTGTTCAATAGTTTGTCAGATTGCAATGACCACGATTCTGCATGAATTGTTTGCTCAAGCTGAAATACTTGTTAGTTCAATATTCTCTGATTTAGCCATTATGATAATCCTTTGGCAGTTTCCTTGTTTGTCCACAATTCAACTGCATACTAAGGCAAAGGTGGGCTCTGTTTTGATTGTTGCCGGTCAGCCCCTAAATTATAACCAGCCTGTCTCTACAACGTTAGTTAACCATAAAGCCACCACCGCCGCGAAGGTTTGCCACCGTGACACTTGCTTTTAAATTGTGTATTTTATTCCTCGTTTACTTCTTTGTTTGTGCGCCTTCTCTCATTCATGGTCATGGGCTTCAAGGAAGACTGGCCTAAAGATCAGTCGTGGCGTTTTCAGACTCACATTCACAGCTTCCTTATTGTTAAGATCTTGCGCTTTACTATTGAAATGAAAGAATTCATTCTTTAAAAATAACTTCGTCTTAAGAAACCATCTGCTTAACACATACATAAAAAAACATTGTTAATTCGCTTCGGTCATTACTTTTACTATTATGAAGTAATATATGTTAGATCATGTGTGAGTCTGAATGTGTCAAGTCGGCTCCTCCACTTCCTTTTTCTTCTCCTGCTCTTTTACTACTGTGACATTTTCACTTCTTAGACACTTGTTCTGTGACTGATCTATGAACGTGACTGTCGGAGGTTCTGTTCTGATGAGGCATTTTTATGCTGCTGTTTTTCTACACAAAGAAAAGGGAGCTTAAACCTCGGGTCCCTACTCAAAAAGTCACAATCGCTACAACAAACAACAGGAGAAAAAAATTTTATTCAAATTTGTTTCCCCTCTCCGTGTGTAGTTCACGATCTTGTTACATTCCTTGACATAACCAGTCACTTTGTAAACAGGCGCAAACAAACAATGGCACAATAAAACATTCTAAATGCTAACATTCTCTAAAATCAAATAAAATGGAGATCACTAAACACTTGTACTGTGATTCTGCGATTGTGTCCGTGATGATGAATGATTATGTGAGTATGTGATTTTTCTAGCTTGGCCAGCTCGTTTCTCCGCGGCTAGACAAGAGAAATCAGTGATCATTATTCACCTCGACTTTTACACAAGAAATGTAGATACGGCTTTTTTAAATGGTAAACAAGGTCAAAAACAAAATCAGAATGAGAATAGCACAAACAAGTAATCTTTGGCCTCTTCGGGACAGGACAAAAATTTAGATTAAAATATTTAGAAATTAGATTTTAGTACTCTCAGCCTTAAAGTAAAAGTTAGTATGCAAAAGATCATTTTCTTGCAAGCAACGCACAGGATATTTAGTGAGATGTCATTTCTTTGTTAAATTTGCATTGTTAAAAACGCCGTCATTAAATACACTAAAACGGAAGTGTTTAGAAAAACCAAGCAAGAATGTCAGAAAACAAAGTCACGGTGGCGGTCAGCAAGTATGTAATGATTCTTCGTAAGATGAATACGAAAGTTTTTGTGCATTTTCCTGCAAATTTGAAGCACACGAAAACGTGTTTGCCAAGTGATCAACAGAAGGACAGAGAATGAAAAGTTCGGCTGAATGGGGGAAATAACCTTTTTCTGTTGGCTTTTGATGAGTAAGATTGAAAATTCATGTGAACGAGAAGGAAAGTTTTGACAGAACAAAAAAGTGTTCAGTATAACAAAAAAAACTTCCTTAATTCGTCCGTGATCCCCATTCCATTGTGCCTGCGTAGAATTCTGAATTGTAAGTTTTATTATTGCAACATTGCTGCGGTGAAATTTCTCTCAACAAAGGAAAACGAAAGGAAGTTAGAAAATACCAATGATCTGATTGTAGCAGGAATTTTTGTTACTGTTTTGTCCAGTAAATAATGTTCTTGAAATGTGAAAGAAAACAAACTTTGTCAATCTGCTAGGTATTGGTACGGAAGACATCTCTATTATGCCGTTTTTTGTGTGTGGAGAGAGATCTGTATAATAAACCCCAACAAACAAATACAATTTGTGTAGCTCTTAATCTTAGCGTCACTCTTCCTTCAGTGGATTTTTTCCCATTTACTTCCTCCAAATCACCCGTACTTGGCGATAATGGCAATACTCATCACAGTCATGAAGAATCACGATTTCTACTATTCAAAAATTGTGAAAGGCACGAAAAAATCCGCAATGTAAAGGAGTTTCGAGTTTGATACAGTTGCACTACCACAACAAAAAACGGCTTCGTAATTTTATCATCCTGTTTTAGTCGGCTTTTATCATAAATATAGAGGATGAACGGAACATTTCACGAGCAACGCCGTCAGTCATCAGAATCGTCATTCTCTTCGTCTTCATATGATCATCCTTGACATCAATCGCTTGTCATGATGTCAGCATAATGTTTTACTATCCATTACTATTACAGCCACTGCAATTGCTGTTGCTGAGATTGTAGTGAGTAATGAACTCTGTGAACAAAGTTTGTATCATTACGAGATCTTTTCAAATCACTTCCTCAGTTCCTTAGTCTCCTCGTGCACATATTTTTCTTGGTATCAAGCTATTCATCTGTCTGAATAATCTTTTTTGGTGTTTGTTGCCTTTGGCTGTGCCGTATCTTATGCCCAATTTTTCTTCTACAATCTAACAACAAGAAAGACAGCAGTATTACAAAACCGATTCATACTCAATAACATGGTGCAACAATAGTTATAGCTTTTTCTTTCGGGGTTGTCCACCGCATGGAGTATAAAGTGTTTATGTATTAGATTTAGGTTCCTTCTGTGGCGTACCCCGTTGAATTGGCACCCGGGATTGAACCCGGTGTTTATCGATAACATGTCGAGCGTGCTACCACTGCATTGCGTCGCACCACCTAAGTAGGCGGAAATTTGGAGAATGTAATGTTACAAGGAAAATGCTTCTTTGTACTATTCTTATACGCTACATCCTCACAATATAGTGCTTACGAGTTAATGAAGAAATATATTGTTTTTGTTATAATAATCACCCGGCCTGACCTGACCCTTTATTTAAAATCGTACATAACGACACACCTTCCTTCCTTAGTTCACTGATCACTGATGAATAAAGTCATGATGATCACATGATCATTATCATTCTTTGTACCACATCAGTATCAACGAATGAAACCTGTAGTAAAAGTCGAGAAGACATTGCATTCGTGTCTGTGTCTGTGCTCCCTGTCAGGCTTGTCCATCTTTCCATCGGCCACTGCTCAGTGAAGCTCTTGCGTGTTTGGAATGTCTGGCTGCTCATGAGAAATGCATAAATCTGCCAGGGGGAGCATAATCAGTTTTCTTTTTTGTTTCAGACAGGAATTATTGTAGAATCTCACTCGTACTTCTGAAACATTGAATAATACTCCCTCTCAATCTCATTCTATGTAAGACTAAAGACTTCTTTCTCTTACTTTTGCGTCACTTTTCAAAAAAGAAAAAATGAAAAACGTGTATAAATGATAAATGCAACTTGCTCACGGTTTATATGGTTGTGGTTCACTGGTTTAGAATAGTTGTAGTAAGGTTGAATAGGTATCTGGGTACACCCCATTTGTGCATCTTATTATGTTTTTGCACTCACTCGGACGTACAAAGTGTTACGTTCGTACGCATATTTTTTATTCCAATATCCTTTAGCAGATTTTCGAGACAGACGGTTTTAAACCAAGCCCAGAGACCCAGCGCACTTTTAAGGAGTGAGAAGATATTATAATAAAATAACAATACATCTTTCGGTTATCAATACACCATTTACAAAAACAAGCCAAGATTTATTACAAGGAACGTCTTTTTCGGAGCTTTGTGATAGATTTATTTATTTTCCTCTTCTGTCAATCTAATGATGATACGTGTATAAGTTGTACTATCAATTATTTTTGTTGTTGTAACATGTCAAGTGTTTTTAACACCAATCAGCTTAATTATTGCAACCGTCTGCCGCGTAAAAAGATTTCTAGCTCCCTAGCATTTGGAGCTTCGAAATACCCTAATTCCAATTCATAGTTTGTAGCACAGAAATTACAGAAAATATTTTAATCTGTTATTCTTCATCGTCAAAAGAGAAAATGAAATTATATCCATATTTGGTGCAACAATAAAAATGTTTATGAATACGATGATGGGAGGGAACAATGCCAGCCACTATTCAAAAGAAACAAGAGGTAATAAATGTTCGTGCGTAGTTAGATGTTTAGTGCTTAATTCTAAAACGCTACTTGTCTACCAAAAAACACCGGATGGAAATCAAAGTGCCTGTAATTCAGAATGGCGTAAAATACCTCTAATAACACATTAAAGCTGTTACCGGTACTTGTTCAGAAAAGTAAATTTTAAAATAAAACGAAAGACCTTCAAATACACTAGTATAGTGTAATTAAGTGTCATCTTGTTATCTTTCCTTGTTATGTTAAATGAAATGTTTGTTTATCCTGTTTCGGCGATTATTATATGTTGCTGTCCCTTCAGCAAGAACAACAATCTCCAATTTCAAGTTCAATTTATTATTACGATGTCGATTGTGAAGATTTTAATTACACCAGGTGTAATAATGAAGAAATGCTTTCACATTTAACCACTTCAATCCAATCTAGAGCGGAAGTCTAGTTCTGGTTTTGTCAGTTTGTTTACCATAAAAATACAAGCAAACAAGGTTTAAAAGAAATATAGATTTAATGAAAATTGGCGTAATTACACTCATTCACCGACTTTGTAATAAATTTCCACCTTTCCTCTCCTAAACAAAATACCACTTCCCTCGTTATCTCCGCCTACATCATTTGTTTGTTGTCACAGTAAAAATGAAAACGTAATCGTGATGATAATGCAAAATTGATGAAGAAGGCGAATATCAATCTTACATGAGAGTAATTGCATAAATAAATTGGCTTTTAGGTAGCCACCTTTTTACATTTGGAATTTATTTGATAATGAAGAACTTAACTATAAGTACGAACGGGATTAACCTCCGTTTTCAAATGTTTTGCACGCACATTAATTGACAAGTTTGTTATGATTAAGTAATTATTGGGTGGAATTATATTGTATAAAGATTCTCTTTCAGTACTGGATGGAATGGAATGAAATTCAATCGTCGAGAGGATTTCATTTGTTGGTTGGTTTGTAAATAATACCGTGAATTTGAATTTGACAAGCGACAGGATGACGAATCGTTGGGATTTAGTTAGCGCTTTTACTTTTTTATTATCAGCATAATGTCTTTTGATTGGCACATCTGATTTAACTGGCTCACGGCTCTCTGAAAAATGAATGCATATATATTTTAAACAACTCAGCTTAGAAAGTTGTGCGTTTCTTTAATGTCGGCGAACTGCTGGATTGATGTGAACTATACATGATGATGATGTGAAAACCAAATGGTTTATTACGGTTGGTGTTGCCTTCGATGCCTCGATCTGTACTCTGTACGTAAAAGTTGTGAGTAGATGATTGAATGTAAGTTTCTCATTTTGCAATGTTAAAATAGTCATAAAATATCGTCATCCCATTTGCGTATTACTAGAATTTACAATCGTAGCGATATGGTATGATGAGAGGTGGTGAGTTCTCATATGACGAACATTTTCATATGACAGTTTGACATATGAACTATGAACGCACGATTATTCAACATCTACTATTTGCACATGCTTAGTGAATGATTCCATATTTTCTGATTAACCGAGTGACTTGATGTAGATGTGTATGCAGAAACCCAAAGAGGAAACGAAAGGGACAGAAGCATCATGACTCATGATCATCATGGCCACCGGAACCATGGACGTTCGTTCTGGTGTCCAGCCCAATTATATTATTATACCCTCGCCTGCAAACTAAATACAAAGTTCTTCACGATGTCTTTCAACATGTTTTATTTTTAATCCTCTTTCAATTGCAGTTGAATGTTTGTATAAACACGTTTATTGCTGCTTATGCTAAACTCAAACATTACATTGCAGTCTATAATATAATATTAATATTATTAAGGCTCAATTTTTGCGTAGGCGTTGTTTGATTTTGCAACTGGTGCCTTTCTATTTCCAAAGAACATGCTTCATCTATGAATGAAAATATTTTTTAAAGTAATTGATCCGTGTCCCGGTATTTTCTCAAGAGATTAGTGTGACATCTTTTGAAAGATATTCACGCAAGGAAATTTGCTGTAATCTTCATGTTATTTGTTTTAAAAACTACCTAGCTGTATTCCAAGAAAGTTTATTTAGTTTATTTCTTGTGTGAAATCTTATCCGTTTGTTGTACTTCGTAAAGTTTTAGTCCTGTACGTCATTATTACATAATAGGCTTGAAAATCAAATCTTTCCATGTACCTTATACTTGCCATACAATTATCTAAAAGTACCAAAATACCAGATCCGTCGTGGTCAAAATTCATTTTCAATGGATCAGTTTAACAAGAGACAATGTGCATAGTGGTTTAGTCTGCTTTATATTTTCACGCTGCACTGCATCGCTTGCTTTGCCTTTTCTTACACCGCACTGTTTCTTATCATCTTCATCAGCGTATCATTTCTAGAGTGAGAAAAAGTGAAGTTGAGATGATGAACCAATGAGATATGTATCAAACTGTTTCTGGTATTGCATCTAAACTTCCATCTCATTTCAATATGCATTTTTGGTCAGTTGGTCACTTGAAGCATATTGTTGAGCTCGCCTTTTTCTTCGCTCTCAGTAACACATGCTTTGGGTTTGGATGGAATTCAAGCTTAATAATATTGAGTTCGAAAGGCACGCAATAATAAAGTGTCTCTGCAAGTGGTTTGCTTGATGATGATGATGTGACTTGTGGTGGCGGTGGGCATAACCATCAACTTCATTTCAATGGATCACTTTTTATTACTTCTTTCTTTCGTTCTGCGCCTGACGTAAGTGAGAAAAAGGAAGGTATTTCGATATTGTGAAGTTGGTGCTTTGCAGAGAATGAAAAAGAAAGGCATTGGGTAATTTGCCGGAGGCGCTATTCCATTTTTACTTTTATCTCTCAGTTCACTGACAAAGAAAAACAAGAAGAAACGGTCACATCACCGTCGTCATGAACTGCATATGCATTCACGCTGTCTGGATACCTTTGGGCTAAAATGTTGTATTATTTGATACTGTACGAGGAGAAGAAGACAGTGACTTCATTTTCAATGTCTAACTATTTGAAATGCGTAGTGTGTAGACACACAGTTCAGTGAGTATAAAAATGAAATCGTAATGGAATTAAAAAGCAAAAGAATTGGACATTGCATTGTCGTGAAGAAGAGAATGAAAAGGATTTTTACTATTTGGTTGGTCATCAATTTTTTATAGAAGTTCCCTTTATTCCACACTTGCGTACGTCTGTACTTTCATATTCATAGAAGTGAGAAACGGACAAAACCACGATCTTTTTGTCCGACTCTTCCTTTTTACATTTCAAGTGGAGCCCTTTCATGGGAATTTGATATAATCCTGACGTATCCACTTCTCTCTCTCTCTCCACTCGTAGCCACCGACCATGTTGCATTGTGCGGTTCGTTTTACACGTGGCATTTTTTACGGATGCTTTAAAACCACTTCTTCAGAAAAAGTCGCCAGTGGCTCTCTGCAAAAGAATCTGAAAGTGAACTGGTAGCTATTTGCTTCTTTTCTTAAGTGACTACAGTAAATAATAGTAGAGAAAATGAATGTTTAAATAAAGCCGGCCGCTGGTCTTTGCTGTTTCGAAATATTCAAGTGAACGAACGTATAAATTATCATTGCATCATTAATCTAGATGCGTATATTTTAAATTGTCCGTCATGTCTAAACGAGGATCGAGCTTGTATCTAATGAAACCGCATTGCATTGTATCGGACAAGTTGAGCGTGGTTATCATCATTACTAGTTACATGCCATGCGCATTACAATGCCACACTCCAGTTGTGCTAAAAAACTTGTAGCAAATTAAAGAAAACTCCAACGATGTTTTTCCCACAAAGTATTTAGGTTCAGGAAATCCCACGCTTTCCAGTAGGCCCTGCATTGGTTGCATTAACTAATAAAATAATTGAAATACATTTATTCCAGCAAGTTCGATTTAGGTTGGTAAATATTCACTGAAACAAACTTGGATTGGAAACTTGAGGACCAGCCATTTGCATTTATTTTCATAAAAATGAGAGGAGTAAAACTCAGAGAAATGCACAGAGAGGGCTTTCTTTGACTTGGCTTTGCACATAATTCTCTTTTGAGTTTTTAGTTTATCAGTGCAGCGAAATCGCTCATTATTTCGATGTTGATGATGGTGCTGCTTAATAAAGAATTATTATTTTGAAATGTGATAGAAATAAAATGCATTGGTTTCTTGTAAAGATACATAATTTATGACGTTGTTTAATAAAAAGTGATCTCTTTTAAAAAGAAGTCGAGGTTTAGCATTTAAAACCCTGCACGTTTTTCTCTTTGACGATAAAAAGGAAATGTTTTTCACAGAGCAATGAAAAAATTCATCTCCCCGAGAGTCTTGAAGCAAACAGTGGTTGCTGACGCTCTGAGTGGTAAAGGTAATGATAGTAATAATGACGAGTACAATCGAAATCGAAAAGTGTAGTACGCATTTTGCACATTTTCCTTCAGGGCTTCGAAATCGAAGTCTGTGGAGGCAATTGCTGTCTTAAGTAGGTAGTCCGTCACTCAGTCAGTAGTACCTCAGCGGTTATAAAACTTTCGTTTCTTCCCCTTTTCTACAAACAGCATGCAAACCTCAAAGTTTGTTGTGTATATCTTTTGTATTAAATATTACTCTTTTCTCCTTTTCAATTTCCCAATTTAAAAAATCTGCTTTGAGGTGATGGTAGTGGTGATATTGACGATGGTGGGTCGCTCACGATCGTTGACGGTCCTTAAAAATTTATTGTTCACACAGGTGATAAAATGTATAGTAAAGGCATGGCCACTCATCAGACGCTTGCTCAACAATAGGATCCACACCACCACCGCCACCACGAACAGCAACCATGAAGAGCAGTGCAGTAGCCCAATAAATACTGGTAGCTATTATTGCTACTTATAACTTAAATAACTTAACCCTCAATTTTCTCTTTCCCTGTATTAAGAGGGATTTTAAAGAAGTTTCATGAAATGAGTTGCAGTTATCTTGGATAGCAACATGACTTGCCTGACTGGATATATTTTTGATGTGCGCATTATAGTCATATTTTTTATAATAGTTTTATTGTGATATGGCTTTATTAGCGGGTGCATGCAAACCCAGTCACTTTCGTTCGTCACACACTGAGCGTTTCCACTGCCATTATTATTGCTGCGCACTGGCTTGGCGCTCAAAAGTTGCATGCATGACTCCGTTTGGATCCATGCATCCTTTTTCATTTTGTACAAAAATACATACCTCCTACGAGTTGGTATGTCTGTTAATTTTCAAAGCCCCTTCAACGGCAAAAACTACAATGGTTCAAGTTTGTGAAACGCAAGGAAATGCAACTGGTGGTGGTTTGGCTCTTGAACAATTTGTTGCTTCAACTTGAAATTCTACTACAGCCAAGCCATGCATGGGTGGAATGGAAGGGTTGAGTTTGGGAAGTTGAGCTGGTTGCTGAAACAAACGTCAAGCACAGCAAAGTTACTAAACGTATTTCCTGTCTGCTTCTATTTTAATAGCATATTATTGTAGTATACGAAGTCAGGCCAGGTAAAAGGGGAGAATTTATGTGAATTCTGTGTAAAATCATCTGAAAAAATCTTGTCTAGGTTTTAAAAGACTGCTAAGCTATTTTGCTGTGAATAAAATAATAATGAAAAAATAATAATGTGATCGTCTGGTTCGTCGTTGGTGCTCTGTTGCGCTTAGCTGCTCTTTTTCACAGAGAAGAGGAATATTAGTGAAAAATGTAAAATGTGTTTACTTGGGTAAGGTTGGTAATAAGTTTGCTTCCCTTCTACCCTCTTGAGATGGGCCGGAGAGATGTGAAGCGAGGAGGCATGAGGCAGGTGAAGTTTTTGAAGTTGAGGCAGGAATTTTATAAACCGGACTGAAGCATAAGAATCTTGCTTAATGTGAATAATGTGCAACTATTTAGATATTGTAATGTGGCATTTGTAGAAGTCGATAAGCGTGTAGTTGGTTGCATCAAAAGGCAAGCCATGCGATGCGCCGATCAGCTTAGCAGATAAATTGTCCCAAGCACTTCGTGTTGATTTTGTTGCTGCTGATGATTAGGTCCCAAAGTCCCAGCTCCCACCACCACTTAGATTGACTTATTTAAGCAAAAAAGCGAGTAATACTTTAAAATGCTAATATGTAGGGTATATACCATAGGAAGGGAAATGATGCCTGATTTTTTCAAACAACTCTTCTTTAAAGTACAAAAGTCACTCACATGCAAAAACACGGAATTCAATAGATTTTTATTCTTGAACAAAACATTGTTAAATTGTTACGTATCTGCAAGTATTTATATTTACTTCCACTCTCAAGTTGCAGTTTGCATTGATACTCCAAAGAATATTTAAGACCAAACAAACAACATTGTTCACTTTTAAAAAGCTGAGCTGATTATAATATTTATATAAAACGGTGAAATTAACTCGGATCTCGACATGAGATCACATCGTGGTACAAAAAAAATGAGATACAAAGTTTACGTGTACAAATAAATATGATGTGCCACTTTTTACAGAAGAGTAGTTATTTCAGACATACAAAACTTTTAAATTAAGAATAAAATAACTTAAAATCTTACTTCAAATGAGCTTATGCAGAAGAGAGTAACTATTACACAAACCACTTATTTATTTGAAAGTAGGATGGTAATGAATGTGATTATATAGTATTATGCTTATACATAATATTTTTGTCAATTTAATGCTGCTGTTATGTATTTTCTCTTGATGAAATGCTTTTCTTTTTATTCATTTTAATATTTTTAGTAATTTGAAGCAAAAATAGCTACGCATATAGGCATTTGAAAATATACATAGAGAGCGGAAGCAGGATCAAGGTGAATTGTTTTAGATAGACGTCATTAAAATAAGTTCTCACATACAATTTCAAGACTAAATAAGTTGTGGTTTTGAGGTAGGAGAATGGGAAAGCGCATGAACCATATTAAAGGGGATGTACACTTCTACCGGAAATGCTTATACTTTGGGGTCGTCAAAAAATAAAGCCTTAAGTCAACAACATGTGTGCTCTATTTTACATCATTTTTACCAGAATTTTGAATTTTTAGACTCTGCGTTACTCACACAAAGAAAATTGATTTCAACAAACTGTATAAGCCAATATTATACAACATAACATTTATTGTTATACGGATTTGTTATACGACAAATAGAAGGCAGCTTAATTTAAGAATACAAAATGTCTACTGACTGTGATAATCAGGGCACTAAAGATAATGGAAAACATAACGCTATTTGTTGCATTATATCTTACACTGACTGAACTCAATTTTCTTACATGTGCATTCTTGCCTCTTGGCTGCTTTTGTGAATTATAGTTGGTTTATAAAACCTCATAAAGTTGTAAAGTTAGAAAAATTTATTGCTTTTTACTGACACACACACGCTTGATTATTGACTTGTGACAGTCAAAAAGCGAAAAAGTATCAAAGTGTAAGAAAAAAATTTACCCTTAGCACAAATTCTTCTATTATTGACCAAAACAAGAGGTAGTATCGCACAATAGCTCCTAAATATAATGATAACAAAATAAATAAATATTGAGATAGGAGTTCAAGCAAATATAAATCACTACCCATCTTCCATGTGTTTTGTGGACCGAACTCTAGAAATTACGGTCACATTGGTACCATCACCATTCGGACCTTTTTCGTTGTTCAGGAAAGGTTCCTTAAATGAAAGCAATTAGTTTTAGCACACAGGTATGAACAGTGAATCAACGTTGACTGTGCCATATTTATAAACAGCTTTACAACGTGCTGCAGTTGAATGATCATTTTCTTCATTCATACACGTTACTTAGTGCATTCTTTTAAGAAAAATGGTAACGAAAACTGTACATCAGGTTCGGGGTCTTGACCCTATACATGAAATAAATATAGTCACAGGTAACCTTCTCTAACAGAAGTGATAGTGAATGAAGATTCAGAAGTTCATGACTAACAATAATCATTACAATAATACTTGTGTTCACAGAATGATCATAAAAACAATAATGAGAGAAATCGCTCACCTCTTTTTGTTCACACTTCTTTACAAAAATTCTCAAACAAGGACAGCGAACAAAAACTACAAACCTCCCGATAGAACAGTTAGAAGACTCACCTTTGAGTTGAGGAACTAATAAAATCATAAATACTAGCGCAGCATTTCAAGAACCTCCGTGGTGATCAATGGGAAAAAACAAGAAATCAAATCAATCTAGAAAACTGCAACTTAATATTAACATTATTATTGTACATGAAACCGACTGGTAACAAAATAATAGCAAGTTACTTACTTTTACCATATTATTGAATTGCATTAGCTTTCAAGATGAAAAAGATTATAAAGCGTCTCATGACGGAGGAGGCGTCGTATGACACATTATTACAACAATAATGAACCTATGAATATTCTTTCTTCTAATACCACCAAAACTCTTCTTGTTCATGTTCTTTTCATTAAACTAGCTAAAATTCATGTAAAATCGGCTTTCTTGTCTCATTGTGGCAAGCATTAAGCGATTTCATTACTGCACAAGCATGCATCATTTCCTTATAATACAAAGTTGTGATACTTTGTCTAAAAGGCATTGGTTCACTTTTCCTTCCACTGAATGTTTGTTGTTGTCAAATCCCTGTTTGGTGTGTTATACTGTCTACTACATGGTCATATCTACTTCTGAAGTCACCCTTTGATGGTAAATGGAGACGAAGAGCACACTTCACTTTTTGTAAGTGAAGAAAGCAAAATGAGTGTGATGCGGTATCCAAAAGAACTGCGTAAGTGAGCCAAGACGTAAGTCTATGAAAATTACTGTAAATGTGGAATAAAGGAAAGGCTTGTGTGGAGAATCGCTGCCAACTCAATTTGATCATTCATAATTTTTTTCTTTTATATATGGTCGAAGCAGACAGTCTAGTTTGTGTGGAAGAAAAGGATTTTGCTTTGTGCTGTAAAATATGAACATCATTTACTATCAAACTTTATTGTTCTCATTGACATGGGATGTCGTGTCGAGTTGTCTTGTGTCAGCAGTAACATCAGGAACAGACAAGAAGACAAGAAGAGAGGCAAGCGATAGCTTAAGTGTGCTCTTGTTGACAATCCTTTTTAATGCTGCCACACGATGATAACGACGCTTGAAGTCAACAGGTAAGCAATGTGACTGACACCGAACCAAGCGTCGAGTAAAAAGAAAGGAAAATTCTCTTTCCCTTCCTTTTTTAAAAACGTGTCTTATATTACGAATTTAGGCCAAATTACTGGGTACATTGTTAAAGTACTTTTTGCTCAGTTAAAAAAGTTGGCCATGAAGATCAAGGACTTTATAACGCAATTTAATCTTTACATATGCATATTCATGATTATTTCCGACCAGCTAATGATCCAAGTTTTAATGGCAAGTGTGACTTTTGGGGAAAGTTTCGTTTCGTTTCCTCATCTCCCTTCATTCGGCATACGATCACGACGACCACAATTAGATGAGTCTTTCTCTTTTTAGTCTATCTTTACTTAGACTTCGTCGATGGTGGCATTCTTAAAATGGAATAATGAAATAACAAAATTATAAAGACGACACTCTGTGGTTGGTGTAAGCTAGTTGAAAAATTTTAAGACTAGAATCCCCTTCGAGGTTCTTGCTATCAGTGAGTGAAGAAAAACTTCGGGGACGGATGTCATCATTATGTATAATATTTTATGTCTTTGTTGATGCCAAGTATAACTTTTGTCTTCACTGTAATGATCCTGAATTATGACCATGCTCTTGTTGAAAGCAGACTAGGACAAATTATGAAAATCGGAACAGGCAAATAATGGGTAAATTAATGAATAATATGGCTGGCGAGTGAGTTAGTATTCATTGTGTATGACAAAGACATACGAATTTAGAGGTTGATTTACCACACTGTTATTCAATGAGAGAAAGACGGAACATCTTTTTTGTGGACGTTTCTGGGTAAGTATGGTACTGTCTCTATTTAAATGTATGACTACAAAAATGAGCGACCACCAACGCAAACATCAGATAAAGAAAATCATTTTTCAACACACGATTGTTTACCTTCATTGTTGTAAGTTACAACTTCGTCACTGTCATCTCCTATCAATATCGTACTTTTCCTCGTCGTCCTCACGGTCGTGCGCCTTCATTTCAAACAGTTTGTATTTGGCTATATTTTTAGTAAAATCATCAATGTTGATGACGAAAAAGGAAAAGAAAGGTCTGGTTTATTCCAAACAAGAACCAACAATAAAGAAGGATGAAACATCGTTACTGTTTGCCGTCTTCACGAGCATTATTTTAGCTCCGTCATTAAAAGGAAATGTATGTGGTCGTAGACAAGACAGATCACAACAGAATGACAAAAAAATTATTAATGAATTTAAATAAACCTATTACAGCTATTTTGTATATTATGTAGATTTTTTAATTCTACATTAAGCACGAACGAGGAAAATTGGTTTCATACTAGCAAATTGATTAAATTAAAAGTTAGATTTTGCATTTATAAACTGAAAATATGGATTAATTCGTATAACTGAAATGCATGATCATAAGCACAACCACGTATTTAAACAAACTTTGGGTCTTCCGAGAAGATTTATGTTTAACTGCTGCAACTGTTGAAGTTCAATTGCTACATCAATATCACTTATCCCTTTATCGGGCCATTTTGTCACTACCGTGAAAAGATTGCATTTTCACGGTTCAATGAATCCCAGCTAGACAGTTATTGAGGGTTTCAATTTGAAACAGTCAGCAGAAGTTAAACAAAAGGGTGAATAAATATTTGCATAATATTTCAATATTTGCATTTCCTCGTCTGTTGGTTCTCGATTAATTAAACATTTCAAATCCTTTTAACTGCTACTTTACTGTTTATTTTCTACTCACTACTCATATTTTCAATCATCCTTGCCTTTTTAAACAAACTGCAATTCATTGATTCAAAAAGATTTGCTATTGCTACATCTAAGGTGAATAAAAATAAAAATATACACTTATAGTTGGATGTTTGAGTTGAGATTTATTTGTTCTAATTATGGAATAATGACATTGACAGTGACACATTTATGACTAGCTTTGTTGTATCCCATGTGAAATGACTGTAAATGCCACAGTCGTAATATTATCGGATTTTAAACTAGTCCCGATGACTTGACAGTGTTTGAAAAATTCGGATGCTGATTGGCTTTTGCTGTTTCTTTATTTTAACCGATTGTCGTCAATTTCAAAATAAGTAGGCAGAGGCAAAAGTAATTCCTAGCATTTTCTTTTGGCAAAGAATTCGATAATGAGAGGATATAATTATGATGATGAAGTGAAGAGATGAGCGCAAATGAAGTATGAGATTCATTCAAGTGAAGAAGACATAAAAACAGTAAAAATATATCGCACCAGTCAGACAAACACTGAAGCAACTGCAACGTCTGGATTGAGGGCACTGTTTCACGGTAATGGGCACTAATTATGGTGAGCAATCAGTACAGAAGATTGAGAATATTTTCCTCTTCATCACCGCGTGTGTATACAGTTATTGTGCCTGTGTGTTTCAGGCAGAGTAATAACAATAACGATATTGTGTATTGACATTATTATCATCATTATTATTAGTATGTTATTAGGGGATGACTTGTGCAGTATGAATGATTGAGCCACTCACGATGTATCTTAATGGTGAGTTATTGGTTAAGAAAGAAGTGAAAGATTAGGAATAGTGAAACATACTATCTGCTTCTGCTTAGTATTTGCTGCCTGTTTTCTGCATACAAAACGACAAAAAAAAACAGCAGCACGAAGAAGACGACAGGTTGATGCGTACGATTCTCCTTACATATGAAAAAGCATTGTTGTCTACCTTAGGAATAAGGATTAGTAGTGAAGATACTCACCCCCGGTAACAAATGATCGGGTTGACAGAACGAGGAAATTTTCTGTAAAGAGGAAGATGAATACAAAGAAAAAACAGAGACTTAAAGCTGCTTTTGTGAAACAGCATGAAACAAACATCAATGCTGCCATATCGGTCGGTCACTCATTATTTAAGCCTAGAGCAAATAATGAACAAGAAAATAAGAAGGATGAAAAATGTAAGAGTGATCAAATGAAGATCACGATGGGCAGATATCATGTCAGGATTATATCCTATTAGAAAGGGCAGTGGCCGTCTGAAATATTTCTTACAGAAGATGTGAAGCGCGGCCCTACATTTTTATCACTTTTGTAACTTACAAGATGGTTGTGATATTGGCATAGTGTCATAAAAGTGAGCCCCATATATTTTTTCATTCCCTCAAGTGATAATAACATTGCATGAATGATGTTAATAATACGCCAAATTGAAACCTTGTTACTGCAAACGCGGTTTTTATTGTAGCAATTTTTAAAATAATAAGAATTAGCGACACACGCCATTTCTGCATACTTAACTAACAGGCTCAATCGACATAAAAGTAGCCTTTCTTGCCGGGAATAAGTTTACTGACATTCTAACTTTTTCAATGCAGTTATTTCATATCGAACAACGTTATATGTAATAACATTTGATTTTGTCGAAACTTCTTCTCGCGCTTGTTAAACTTACATATATTCCGTTGAAGGAGAAAAAAGTAAGAAAGCCGGAGGGTACGTAATTTTGTATGCAAAAAATCAAAAAGATTTTGCTTAAAAAACGAGAATGGAGGGAGTCGACCAATCATTACCTACGGAGTACATGAACAGTTTGTACTTTTTGTCCCATCACGACATGGATGAGATCCAATCAAAGAAAAGGAGAAAATGAAATGAATGAATTAACAAGGAAATTAAATGCGTAGGTTCGCGCATAAAAGAGTCAATTTAAAAGGGAATTATTTTATTTATTAACATGACTCTAATGTATGCATTTAATAATTCAACTCTCTACTCAATTTCAACTTTGAAAAAATTATCTCTGATCTAATCAACGGCTTAATTTTCCCTATTAAATTCAAATAAATATAATACTTTGCATGCAAATATCTTTGTCCCTGTTGAGGATTTGAGGAACAGATGTGATGTGTGATTTTTCTTTCTAATGAAAAAATATTTAGTCCTCAAGTCAAGCTGAGAGCTGACTTTTAGCCTCTTGTTAAAATCTTTTAGATTGAGATTAAGAACTTTTTCCTGGCTGTTTCACTCACTACCTGAGAGAGTTTGATCAATTAAAATAATGTTGCTTTTGATGATGTCGTTGATGAAATCCTTCTGAAACTTGCATTGCTTGGCATGCAAAACCTTTTTAAACAGATCAAATCGTTCAGGGGAATTCAAGGATAATAACAATAACCAAGAAAATAATTGCTGACTTTTTAACATACTTTGTACAGAGTGTACTTTAGATAGATTGTGTTGTCACTCTCGGTTATCAAAATGTTAGAAGAATATAGCAAACATTTAATGAATTCTAGAGGTTAAAGTATGGGAATAGGTTTGCTAGTAGTTTTAAAGCTTCACATACAACTGCTTACGGACTTTAACGCAAACAAAGTCGCTTTATTACGTTTTGTAATAGTAAGGGTTGTAGTCTTTTAAACAAGAAAAGGAATAAATGTCTCATCATTCTCATATCAGTATCACATTCAGTAAGATCAGTAAACAAACAAGCGGAAAAGCAAAATTGGGAGTATGAAAATTCATGCCTACCAGTCAAGTTTCCTTGCGCTTTATTTTTTTCGTTTACTGCCTCACATAAAGACGTGAAAAAGCTCTAAACATTAACGCAGGTGCAATTGCACTTTTAGTTTTTTGCCTTTGCTTGCAGAAGAATGCATCTGCATTGATTGTGATGTGGCAGAGATTCATCATGACATTAGTATATTTGGATGGAACAAAGAGATGCAATGTACGTTTCTATCAAGAAGAAAATAACCATTAGCTCGTTTCAAGAATCCACGCTGTGATGATTGCTAAGTGAGAGAGATGAGAAAATGGATACTTTGAAAGAAAAGAAATTATTTTCGGAGGTTGGATGGTCACATGAGGTGGGTGGAGTGGAGGAAAAACACAATTTTTCTTTCTTTTCCATTTTCATTCTCTTTCCTAACTGTAGCTCTTATCTGTTAGGACAAAAGATTTATGTGGTCATGTATCTCATTGTAATGATCGCATGTTTTTTCTTATTGTTATTGTGTGAATCATTGTCGTCAGCAGAGTCGTAACGAAAGGATGAGATTATCCCCTTCTCTGCATGTGATTCGCTGGTGGTGTGCTGTGTGCAGTGTGCCAGCAGCGTCAGTATCAGTTTTCGTTTTCATTCATTCTAAAAGCTGGTGGATTGACAGTTTTAAGATTATGGGAGTGCAGCAGTTAAATGAGTTATATAAACTATGCGTGAGTGGATGCAATGGATCAAGAACGGGGACTTTCTTTTTATCATGTTACGAGTTCATAAGCCACTTAAGTTACATGTTAAAAAGTCTAGTTTATTTTTGGAAGAAAGAAAGTTTTCATCCTTCTCACTTGTAACTTAATCCCTTCATAAGCACACTTGCACTCTCTGTCTCACAGTCTCATAAATGACAGCCTAAAAGTGGAACTGTTCACCTGTGCAAATATTCCTCTCAAATCTCTTAAACATATACGCCGTAGAAAACTTTCAAAACTCTAATGATATTAAACAGTTATTAATGGTGATGTTAATTCTAATATAGTTGTTGTGTCAAGTTTTCGTGCAAATAGCACAAGCAGAACAACAATGCTAATTTACTCTCATTACGCATCTGCTTTCGAAGACGTAAGACATAATTACTAATTATCTCTGATTAAAAATTATGAATTTGAGCAAATGATTAATTGCTTTATATATACACTGCTTGCCTCCCTCGCCGAATCAATTCGCCAAAATAACACGGTTGAATGGAGGGAGGGATTGTGTGGAATGCGATGCGTAAATGCCAACTGAATACCGTTTCTCAAAAATACTCATCACCATTATCAATCATACAGTCAACTGTACATTTTCTTCTTCATTAGAGATCTGTTAAATGTGGATTCCATCTGCAACCTCAGCAGAGTGAATAGCTTTGTCTGCAGCGCAACTAATTGCAAATTGCAATATATGAGCATGCAACGAGAAAAACATACATGAGCATTGCAATAAATTTCTTTCTGTCTTCACTTTTACTATCTGAACCACAGGCTGTGAACCCCTTCACAGAAGATTCCGTCTGCAGTTAGATTAGCATAAACATTTATTAAGATATTTTGCAATTTGTTAGTGAGCAAGTTGCAAAAAAAGAGAGCATTTAATGAAAGATACTTCTCAATCTTACGGTTGGGTAAATGAGGATTTTAAGGAAGGTGAAGTGAAACTTAACCGTTTTCACCTTAAAATTCTGAGAATTAAACACTGCGACAGACGCTTTAAACACTCAATACAAGGCTCATGTAAGTTTTATCAATTTTCGCATCACAATTATCTACAACAGTGTCAGCCTACCAAGGTTTAAAATATTTATTTTTGCTCATTTGAATAACATTATTGTATTGTTATTAAATTGGCGGCGATGATGATAGTTGCTGATAATGATGATGATTGCAATGCAAATTGCAATTTCAGCACCAATGTAGCTGTTTACAAGAATGCGCCCAATTATTCAGCAGCTCTACCAGCTCAAGATTTAAACAAAAATTGTGAACAATTTCGTTTCCTGTTTGCTTGTCATGTCATATTATCAAGTAAAGGAAGGTAAATGGAACACGTTTGAGGTAAAAGGGGAAGTTGTGTGTATAAGTTGAAAACAGAAAAACATAAAAGTGACTAATTTTATTGAAGATAATTTTCTGTTAAAATGTCTTTAACTGTTGTCGTTGTAGTAGGCAGTGTCATTCTAATGTTCATTCTAATAGTTCGCTTGCAGAAGGAAGCAAAACCTACCTACGCGTTTCTCGATGTAACTACGTAGGTATTATCTATTTTATTCACTTTTGACCACAAACATTGCCTACAAGTAATACCAAACGTCAAACGATGAATGCATTCCTTTCCTTACGAATATGAAATATGTTAATGGCTCGTGTTTCAAAAACTTCTTTTTTCTTTTTATTCACCTTCGCCACCGAGGATGCAGTCAGAATACATTGGCCGGTCTCTTCTGTTGATGACTGCAATATATGTATGTGTGTAGAAATTAGAGCTCAATTAGCCTACCAGTTTGAAAGAGAAATGATAAGGCTGCGAATGGGGTGGGTGTCCTCTTCTACGCATACCCATTTAACTTGCTAATAGAGAAAAGTAAGTAGGAATGTGTTTTTAGTCGAAGCGTAAATGTGTGGTCAAGCAGTCAAAGGGCTATTAAAATGGACGGATATTTATTTATGAATTTAAAAAACCCCTAAATTGTAATGAGATATGCCGTAATATGCATTTGACCTGTACGCAATTCATGGGTTTAAACGCTGTAGCTAATAAATAATCCTGTCCGACTAGTAAACAGACATTAGACAGAGAATGAGTAAATGAGTTTGGCTCTTTTCATTTTTCCTGTCCTGTCTTTGCTTCTTGGATGGTGGTCATTTATGATCAGACTCTCTTGTAGAAAATGACAAACGAGAAGCATCAAAGCACATGTTCAGCACATTTACGACTTTTTACTACAGGAGAAGCCAGGCAAGGAGAACCACAGAGCTAAAGGAGCAGTTTTAGTTTGAAAATGTAATTTATGAAACGTAAAAATCACTGTTAATGGCCATGCTGTTGACTTGAGTTACTCCTGACTTTCGATAAGATTTTTTCTTCAAAGTTTCAGACCCAAACAAAGTGAAAAAATGTTACTTGTTATGTCAGTATTTGTGTTTTTATATATTAAAGTTTGAAATAAATGACCCACGTGAATAGTAACGGACAAGTTATAAAGTAAAGTACCTATCACGGTAGCAGGAATCAGTTGGACATGAAAAAATATCTGATTTTGAATTTAACCTTTCATCAAATAAAAAGATATTTGTTACTAAAAGTTATTGCTGCTCTCACAAACATATTTTCTGAACAACTAATAGAATAGTTGTTAGGTAGGAGGTAGTACTAGGGGACAAAATGGAAGTTAGAAATGATTGAAACTTTTGTGATTTACAAATTTTTCTGACAACGAGTCAATTAGCAAGACAAGCATATGGCATATGACAACGTGACACGCATCATTGTAATATAACTTAATACTCTTTCTTTCAGAGAGTGGGGTGTTCTTGCAGAAATTAAATCTAGGGAGGAACTCGCTGTGCTAGAGTTGTAAAAATGCTTTGCTTGATGCGCATAATGATGGAATGGCAGTGATGAAGATGAAGATGGTGTCAGAGTAGTCAATAGATAACGTTATCATTTCAACAGTTTTTTGACATTTTGGTATTTTTTAATTGCTTACTATATATCATTACCATTAGTAGAGTATGAACTTTCAATATTTCGCCTTTTGAATTAAATTCACCAAGTGTCTACAAATAATTTCATTACATTTCACTGTGAAATGTTTATTTCCTTATCAAATATGTGGGAATCAAACTTCCTTTTGAACACTAATATGATTTTTCCATACTTTCACCTTTATTCAGTCCCTATTTATTTTTTGTTACATGTAGATAGTTAATGGCATATGATAATTAATTGTTTTCTTCTTAATTTTAGATGAGAATGCCGAGCGTCCAGAGACAGACGACGAAGGTATTGAAAGGGATTCCGGAGACTCAGACGACGACCGTATGGGAAATAGAGCATTTAATTTTGACAGCATTTTAGAGGTAAGCCAAAATTCACTTTATTAAGAAACTATCTTTCTTTGATAAGAAATCGCTTGAACACAAACGTGTTGACATTACTTCTTTAGTAAAAAGAAAGGTACGAGAACCTTTATCAACGAAGAGCTAGAACTAGAAGATTGACAGAACAAATTATAAACTTAAAGCTATCACTTTCATTGTAATAAAAACAAAGCAACCTTTGGTGAGTAGTCTTTGTTTTACCTAATCGAACCATCCAATTAAGCAGATCGAGATAAATATAGGAGTACACTAGGTTCCCGCCTACAACAGTCGTGGGTATCCTCATAATAACTTATCCTGTCTCTCTCGACTGATGTGTGACAAAAAAGGCAACAATAAGAGCAATAAAAAACCCTTTATGCATCATGTAATAATCGCAATAATGATCAACAAAGATGGATGGTCATGTCATGAGGGCGAATGGTGATCTAGTCTTCAATTTTATTTCACGTTTCTCATCAGGTCGGCCGATTGTGAACATTCATTTAATTATTCTGGATATTTGGCAACCAGAGTTAATCACACTGAGTTAACTAAATCAAAGCGCCTTTAGGATTAATAGGTAATATTATCCCACATTCACTTGCAAGAGAAAAACTTGACGAGGACAACTATCCCAAATTGTTCATTACGCATTTCGTTTTACGTGCTATTCAATTATACACAACACAACTTGAAATGAATGACGCCGAGGACTGTGAGGAGTCAAAGACAAGTAGACCAAATAGTTTTGCTAAGAGCGTTCGTTGCAGATTATAAAGACATGGACTGGTTGAGTTACCTAAACGTAAATATAATGAATTCGTAATAACATGGTTGCATGTAGTGAGTCAGTAAATCTTTTTTGTATTTTTTTTGGTAAAAAAGTCTAAAAAATGCACTGGCAATATCACGAGTATAGTGCAGCAGTACTCTGTCGTTTGATCCATCCAACATAATCATAATCAGGTTCAGCTAGAGTAACCAACTGGAAATTGGCAAAAGATTCTGTTTCATCAAAAATATATGCATAAACTAGATAAATGGCGTATGTGTTACTCTTACTGTTGCCTTTTGCGTCTTGATAAAGGACATTTAGTTTACTTTTGAGCACAATTGAAAAACATTTCTTCAAAAGGAGACAAGAGAGCCACATAATATGTAGTTTTGTGCCTTTACTCTTTTCATACTTAATGTTCTAACATGGTTTATTGCTGCAACTATGATAGCAAGTATGCGCTGTTACAATAATAATGATGATGATAATGATACTCGTAATGAGTGAGTGGTGTGAATTTGGTGTTACGTGATGTCAGACTAAGTATGTTGTACTTTGTACCTCTTAATTTACATAGTCAACGTGAAACCTGGCGTCGTCTAGTGTGCGTTGGAAAAGTCATTCTAAAAAAAGTGATCTCGTGGTGTATATTGCATTTCATTTTAATGTTGTTCAATTTAAAAAATTTAAGGAGGTAAGAATAAATTTATTACAATAACTTCCGCCTCCAGAAGTTAAGTTTGTAGGGTTTGTAAGCATATCACAATCGCTATTGTGATTATAAAAATAAGGCTGCAGGAATTGAACTTATGACTCTTGATCCTTAAAAAAGAGATTGCTGTGTCCAAAATCCCTATATTGAGTATAGAAGACTATTGTTCATGGTTCAAATGTGGCAATGGAGAATGACTAAATGGACAAATTGAAGGAAGGGCGGGTCATCCACCGTGGATGGATGGATAAAAATGTATTATTTTTTGTATTCTGATCGAAATCTACAATGACGGGCACATGGATAATATGAATGTATAGAATGGTTCGGGAGAAGGAAGCACAGGATTAAAATAAAAGGGAGGAGACGACCAAACAACATTTAAACGATTTAATGCTGCACGAGGTTTACCTCATCTGTTACATTAAATGTGCTTTAGGTAATAATAACTGAAATTCGCATCTAGTCTCCCAGCAATCAGTCATTCAACCGCTGTTGTGCATGTTACATTGGAGAACCGCGGTGTTGGTTTTTAGTACAATGCATCAAGTACTAGAATAGTAATTCATTTTATAAAGCTCCCTTGTAACGAAGAGTGACGTTGTGCAAAATGGAGTGTATCCAATTGACCATGCATCGCATTGATAAAATATTGTTCATCACATGAAAAAATACATTCAAGTTGAGTCCTTGAAAATCGCCCGTTGTTTGATGGTGTGAACCTGTTGTCAGTAGTTTTAATTTGTCCACCCCATTCCTTGATCTTGTACTGTCCCATTAATTTTAAATAACACAACGTAGATTGAAATTTTAACAATGCAATTAAGGAGTGCACGTTTGAATACCTGGAATGAATTGATGATTGGGACAAGTTGCAAGTAGGCACAAATGATTTTTTAAAGCTGTCCGTGTCGAATAATGAATAGCTTATTTTACAATCGAGATAAATAGAACATCGTTTTGCAATTTGAATATTCAATCCATAATTAATTAGTCCACTCATCAATGGGAGGTCTTTTCCTTTATGAACTGTTATGACGGGAGTGAAGGAGGGAGAAGAAATCATTGCCCATTTTTAGACATTTCAAGTTTAGTCCTTTATAAATGGAATAACATAAACTTTTAACGAGGCGGGGTTTTAAACTTGAAAAAAGAACAGATCTAAACTTGCGATTATCAGTCATTGCTTGCTTTCATTTATCTTGTCCACTTTACCAATTTTGTTCAACCAAACGGAACACTAAATGCATCAGTAAGCATCGACAAATGCTGACAAATAACCAGTTGGCCAATTTGTTCACGCATCATCGTCATCGTCCATTCAAGAATGGCAGCATATTTTATGATGATGATGGTGATAAAAGATCAAAATATTAAAGGCCCGTAATAATAATATAAAATAAATCATTAGATGAAATGGATGAGCACAATCAAAGTGCCATTTTTGGTATTTATTGTGTTCTGTTATGCTAAATATATTACAGTTGCATTGTCTAGCATAGTCAACCACTAGCAGATTGCAAAACAGGTAGTATCAAATGGTCAAATGGTAACTGTCGCCTGATTGTTGCTGTTTGCATTCATTGTTTAAAACTGCTGCTTCAACATTTTTGACAGCTTCAATACCAGTTTGATTACGTTAGAGGCCAAAGAACGACGTTGCCAATCTTGGATGAATTAGGCAGCAAACAAATAAAATATGCGAAAATTCTCTATGCTTCAGACAAATAATGCAAATCGTGCATTTATTCTTAAAATCTGAATCAAATCAAGCAGGCACATTATCAACGGTATACCTATTTCTGGTATAGCCTAGCAAATAATGACCGTCCGTATTATATCAGATATTCTTTTTTCTTCAGCTTGCATTTTGATTTAGAATAGTGCAAGGTAATCCTTGATCTATAAATTCTCCTTTTGGTGCTGGTGACCAGTAGGTAACACTAACACTGGTGCTTGTATTGATTTTGTGCACAATTGGCTACGACATGCAATGCCGTCTTCATATCTAAGGTGGCATAATATTGAGATTGACCGACCAAGCCGACCAGACCAGACCATGAATACGAGTCGTTCTTTGCTAGTATTTAGGTAGTGAACTATGCAGCCGTCAAACAATCAAAATCATAAATGTGACTCTCGTGATGGTAAATGAAGCTTATTTTTACAATGCAGCAATACAATGTGAATGTGCATTCTTTTGAATAATCAGAATAATGACAAAAAAATTATTGTGGAATGTGTTAGGAAAGCGCCGCATTATTATCATGTGGTATGGCTAATAACAATAAGACGGTGAGGATGATGACAGAAATGGTGTGATGTGATATGCAGAAACACTCAGTAAATAAAAATGTTATACTATTTTATTATTGACCCTAGCCGAGATGGCTAGCAAAGGGAAGAAAAGAATGAGGAAAGGAAAATGATCTTAAAATAATATTTGTCTCTTCCCCCTTTTTGCATAAATAATGCATTCGTTCAGCAATGCAGAATTTAATAGTCGCACTGCACTTTGAGCACGAGTGAATGAATTACAAGAATAAATAGGAAATGAGTAAAGATAAAAGATTTGTGAAAAGGAGGAACAAGCCAAATGTCACTCAGCATCAACATTGGGATAAGAAAGACTTTTTAACGCAATTCGACATATTACTGTTCACTTATAATTAAACAAATACTATGTTTTCTTGAAAACCACAAGTGATTTGCTAAAATTGTTAGCTGATTTGATCATGTTCCTTGGTACGTAGTTATGTTCATTAGCTGTAAGCATTATTGCTGAATTATAGAAAATGGTGTGAATTGAATGACATTGTACATTAATAAAGATACATATTCATTCAAACTTGCTGATTTAAAAGAATTTCCCTTTTGTAAGCCCGTCAATGAGAGAGCTGAGGTCACCAATTAAGCGCTTTCCTTAGTCTTAGGGTCGGCGTTTCTTTTCTCATTATCATCAAATCAAATTAATTATCAAGCTTTAAAGCTAACGTTTACAAATCGGGAAAAGGTCTTTTCAGATTGCTGCTTTGATGCATGTTATAAGCTGATGTGAGCAGTGAAGCTAAAAATCATTCATTAAGACAATTAGGCTAATAAGAGGGATTATTATGCATGCATGCGTAGATATGAGCGTACAGCACACATTCATTCAACATTCCCCAATTCCAACGACTGCGAGAAAGGGTAAAATAATTCGTGTAGTCGTTCTTCTTGGTTTTACTTTATTTGTTAGATTGAAAGGCTCAAAAGATTCGAAGCTTTTTCTTGTCGCAAAAGCGGTTCCCTGGTATATTACTGTGTACAAGAAAACGAGACTGTTTATTTTCTTGTAAATTGATCGATGCTCGCCGAGTTAATGTGTTAAGATTAAAGAATCCGTAAGTAAGTCTCATGCTCACATTTGCTCTTATCATTTCGGTTGTTGATTAGGAGTCGTAGAAAAACAAAAGGAGTGTGAGAGAAAACCTTGATTGTTTGTGTAATTATTATGCAGATATTTTGGGTCGCTCACTTCTTGTCTTCTTGAGCCATTCAACCAATTCATCCTAGAGAATTGATATTGGAATTAGTTATTATGATTATTCCGTATTGTTGCGTGAGTGGTTGAAGTTGTAAATAGTGGTTTTGTATCTCTTGCTTTTCTCTCTCGAAACAAGCTCGATATTTATTCGATTCAAGTTCCAAGGTTAACTGGTGCCTTTGGTCTTATTATTATTACTTCACGCAGTTTGCATTTTGTTAAAACGAACTGCAGAAAAAACAGAGTACCTAATGAAAAAGCTCAGATAAATGCATCAGCCAGCAAGTTTCATCAATGCTCAAAAGAAAGATGGGTTTTCTGGTGAATAAGAACTTTTTTTGCTAAAACTCTCTGATTCTAGAGTGTTTGTTTAAACATCTTTTCTCTGTCCCATCCTAACGATGGTGTTGGTAGTGACGTGATGATTGTTTGTGAAATGTTTACAGTGCACAAGGGAATTTGTTCATTGTAAAGTAATTGAGGAACTCAGACAACAGTCCTGTTCACTGCCATAGGCTATAAATTCACCACCAAACGGAGAATGTATAGTTTACATCTTTTCTATCTTTCCTTACTGCAGATCACATTCAAACAGAATGAATGAAGTGAAGAAAAACCGTTTCTAAAACTGCAGATTGTTTCTGTGAAAACTTGCCCTTTTGAAATGTTAATGATGGTGAGGACCACAACGCAACGTCTATAACTTGCTAAAACTACTTCAGTAATATGATTTTAAATATAGGCACCCTTTGCAGTATTTATGACTATATCTATATGAAATTCTAATGATAATTATTTGTTTATATTAGTCATTCCTGTGTACAAACCTCACGAATAATGATACGCTTAAGTTTATGTGACAAGAGGCTGACTGGAAAAGAAGATAGTAAATGGATATCTTTATAACAACTTCGTTACCCAAAACCGAGGTTGTACGTTATGTTGTTGAACAACCGACAGAGTTATTTAACGAGTCAGGCAGAGCGAAAATAGGGATTATTTAAGTCCACAAGAAATAAAACTGTCAAAGGAAAGGATGTTTAACTAACCTTAGAGTGATGTTTGAAGTGATTCTAAGATTATATACAAGAGGTAAATGCGAGAGAGAAGCTGAATTTTTCTTTCATTTCGAGCAATTAGTAATACAAATTATGGTCGACTCAAATGAAATTATCGTCAGTTGTTCATCTGGATAACTCGCTGATGAATTGAACTGTGACATGTTTACTTTCTCATTGAAGTTTAAAACGCTTAGCTTTTATTGTTATTTATTATGGTCAATGTGCACGGAGTACTGCGGTTTTGATTGACACGAATCTATTTTAGGGAGGAAAGGTTTTTTGACAGAAAGCGAAAACTAAGAAATAAATTAAGGAGCTATCCCTAGCACAATCACGCATGTAATAGCCTTTAGCCTTCAACAACAATGCACATCATCATTAATTATAATAATGTTTGTTGATATTGCTGTGTGTACCAACACAGTTTTTTGGTTTTGAAAGTTTTCTTCTATTATTTACCTGTCTAACGTATTTGTGTATTTACCTGTTTACAGGCAGAGTTTTCATAGATGAAGAACTTAATCTTCACTAGTAGGTTTTTATGACGATCCTGTTGATGATATCCATCGTCCGTCCCTGTTAATTTATCATCTCAAATGCTAGGACTCGCTTGATCGTAGGTATTCACTGCACACATGCGTAAACATTATAAATGGTCTCGTGGGACTCATTCACTCACTCATCGTCAGTATGCCAGTGTCATGCCGGTCGGCTTAAAGATTAATTGTCTTTGAAAGTTAGATTCTCTCACTATACTTTAAGTTGCCAATACCACGCCATTCAAAAGACGTTGAACCATTCACGATTTACTGTCCCCGTGTCGCCATCATTTCACTTTACTCCATGTCCATTCTGGGCAAAACAAATTGCATTTTTCACAAATGTATTCTTGCATGATAATGTCATTTGATCTTGATACTTTTGCTTTCTTCCCGTTGACTACTTGTCACAAGTCGACCACGCCAAATAATAAGATTTTCATGATGAATTTTTGAAGGACGATGTCGCGCGTGTAAAGTTGTAGTAAGTTTTAATGGAGACACTTGAGTGACGAAAAAACTGGAAAGTCTTGTTGGTTAGTTTTAGATGGAAAGTAGAAAACAAAGAGTGTAAAAAGGACATGTTCAATTGCTTTCGTGTCGCACTTGCCTTATTTTCCATTTGCTGCGTACATTAGCACCTTTATAAAATCTCATTACGATCAGATGGGGTTATGCATAAATTTATGGTAAAAGAAAAAAAGAAAGAAAATGATACATCGGGTTACATTTTAAGCTTGAAGGAGCAGTGGAGTAATAAGTTACTTTTTTGACAAAAGGAGTGTTCTCAATAAACACGATGTGAGAAAATTGAGCAGTGGAGTAAAAAGATGAAAGGTTGTATGAATACATTAAAGTCATAATAAAATGGGGAGAAGAAAGGGAATGAATGGGTGAATGTAATGAAGAGTGAAATGATAATCTGCCTGACTTTAGGTGTGTACTGCTGCATTACTGTATTTGTGTGTGGAAGCAGTTAGCATTTCATTGTCAACAAATTACCACCTTTTAGGGGAATCGTAAGTAGTTAACCTTTATTTGAGAGAAAATTGGGACAATTGCATCAGTGAAGCGAAGCGGTATAAAAAGATGGAGACGACAATGTTGTCACTGCAAAAAAAGATTTTACAAGAACTGCATTTTACAATGTGCTTACTTGCTCATTATGAATTGGTTAAATTAAAAGGCGAGTTTTTACGATGAACTTTCGCTTATGATCACCTCCATTAAATCACTCTTGCTTGCTCAAAGTTGAACGGCCGTTTTTACAGCAACTCTTTTTAGATAAAATTTTGTGTTCAAGCAGATTTAATTATGCATTTAAACGTGAAAGTGTAAGTGTCAGACAATTAATGATAAAACGAAATAATGTTTTTTTCTTTCTTTATAGTTGTGCTGGAGTCGACTCGTAAGTTCCGTTTTGAAAACGATTGCTAATGCGAGTGGGAGTAACAACGACGATAAAGGTTACGCAGCTGCAGACGCACATTACAAAGCAGTCTGTAGGGCATTAATAACCGAAGCGTTGGAGTTGTCAACATTTCTTGAGAAAGTATCTCAAGGGACGCAGCAGCTCATCTCAAGTTCAACACGAAGTAGCTCTGCGAATTCTAGCTCGACCAATGTTGAACCTGACCCTGATTTAGACAAATTGCATTTACATGACTGGGTAAGTGTTCCTTCATTTGGAATTGTTAAGATCTTTTTAAAAAAATTCTTTGTGAGATTTTAGTGATTCACACAAAATACAAACATTTAAAAAAAAATTTAACGTTTTTCTCACCATTTTTATAGGCAAGATTATGGGTACAAGTGATACGTGAACTCAGGAATGGAGTAAAACTTAAGAAAGTCGACTCGTCATATCTAAGTCGTGCACCTCCAATTGAGTACGAATTGACACCGTATGAGATTCTCATGGATGATATTCGATCTCGTCGGTACAAACTCAATAAGGTTAGTATAATTACATAACTAAGTATTTTGTGTACATTTTTGGCTTTATAGAGAACGAATTATTTAGATTTTATTAATTACTATATAACTAAGTATATTATTGATTTAACAGTTTACTTAAAGTTTACATTTTATAATAAGGTGATGGAGGATGGGTCACTGCCCCAGAGAGTCAAGAAGGATGCACACGGCATCATTCTGGAATTTATTAGATCGAGACCTCCACTGAAAAAGGTAAGACAATTTACTATTCTCTAATTCTAGCATTGCTTGAAGAACCAAATCATTCGGTATATAAATGATGGTGGTGGGTGGCAAAGTGGTTCTCTGACAAGATACATAGCTTTTCACCCGTATCTGAAACTGATCGGATTATAAGAATTGAAATCTAGACAATTTCATTCCCAACGACGGTTTCTCCTCAGTTTATTTTGTTCTACACATCTTTACTTGGTCCATAATTTACGATTTTGAAACAAAAGGGTTTGATTATTGATAAATGTTAGCAGAGTAAAAGCAAAGTAGGTATTCTAGAAGAAATTTTTATTCTCATGTGAAATATTATTCATTTTTATTAATAGCAACAAATTCATTGCAATTTTACAGGCTTCGAATTTAAATTCATTTAATTCGTCTCGTATGCAACTTTCTATGCTTTCAATTATAAATTACAATTTATAATAATCATTTAGCATCGTTTTGTAACAATTACCGAAATTCTTAAATTCGTTGCATACAACACAAAAGATTGAATAAACAATCAAGATTATATATTCCCCTTTCCCGTGCTATTATAATGGTGATTCTTTTATAAGTTCATATAGCGTAACATTGAATTATCTAACTTTGGTGAAATATCTAAGTCTATAAATAAGATGATCGCAGTGCAATTTGAGTAGGTGCATATTTATTTGTACCTCTATATTAAATTTCAATAAAGTTCTATAGTCGTACACAAGTGTCTTTCAAGTACCGTTGCTTGCTTAAATAAATTAATGAATGCATCTTCTTCTGCTGTCACATAACTCACAGCGTATTGTCGGAGGTAGGTCTTTTTATCAATAAACTCCATATTTCACGTTGGTAGAGGCGAAACTAGATAACAGGTGAAAAACTTAGACCTGGTATGCTGTGTCAGCTGGACGTAGGTCTAAAATCTAAGTGACTGTTCTTGTTCACCGCTCAGTACTTTAAAAAATCAATATGTATTACGCTAACAATTAGGGATCGACGCAAAAAGGTCCTATGGAAAGATTCTTCTATTTTCTCGTTTTCTTTATTCGATTCGTCCTTACCTAAGAACCACCATCACGTCGTTCTTTACATCATTCATCAAAACCACACACGGAGTAGCAAACGGGACGCACCGTACGCTTATGCTTTGAATAATATGGCATGAAACCAGCAAGACATTGGGACAAAACGGATGAATGGACAAAGGTGGTTCACGGTGATAATTTGTGGATAGACTTTCTTTTGCTATTCTAATGGTAACCTGGCAGGGGTCAAAAGAAATTGCAAAATCAAATGGACCAGAAATCGACCTACAATATTGAATGCGTCAATTCTGTCAATACTGCCATGTCTTGTGACCCATGGGAGTTCATGACATGACGGCTCTGTACAAAGTGAAAAAGTTGGAACGGTACACTCTTATTGCTATTATTATTGAATTGGTCAATTATGTTGCATTTAGACTTGTTGAACTTCGTTTCATAGTTATTTGGTTGATTCGATGAGAGAGGAATTGTGTATTCAGAGAAGGGAGATTTGTGAAAGAAAACATGACCGCACAGAGAGCATCACAGTAATAACAATCACAGATATAGGTAAGCATATCTCTTCCTAGCAAGGATATTACATATGTAGTTTAATTTCTTAAGTTCTTCATTTAAACATGATGGTAATGACGATGTGATTGGGATGTGATGATGATGACAAGGCACAAGTGCCAAAAAATACACAAAAAATGAAGATGACTGCAATTGGCAAAATCATCATAATGTTATGCATGCATACATTATTGTCTGTTGCATCTTGCATGACGGTAATGATTGGTTTAACAAGACACTGTCGTTCGCACTGCTAGACTTTCTTGATTGTTGTTTTTCTAGACTTTTTACTTTAAACGTATTACAATAAAACAAAGTTTCTAGAATTACGTCCGCTTATTCACTTTCATCGTCAAATCATAAACATTACAGTGTTGACTAAGGGTATAAATATGAAAAGGAAAAACAATGAGCAAAAAATTAATCTGACTGTTACGACTGCTTGTATGCACGATATGCACGTCTAGCGTAATGTGAAACTATTCAAGTAGTAAATCATAAGAAGTCAAAAAGAAGACGAGAAGAAAGAATGAGAAAAACAAACGTTTGTATTGTGTAAATTGAATGAAATTTGACTTTTTGACAGAAATTGGTGGTTATGATGAATTTCACTAACAATGAGAAAAATAAGTACATGATAAAATAGAAAATGAATACATGACTTGGCTACAGTTGGCGAAAAAAATGAAAAGAATAAAAATGGTATAAATTTTTGTAGAATATTATTGCTTTATTATTACTGAAATCCGTCACATCCCATCTGATATGAGATTACGACGAAGAAAAATGAACTTATAAAACTTTTTCTTGGCTGATTGCAACGGATTGTTTGTGGTCCACAGAAATAGTAATATTTGTTCGTTGTTTTAAATAGGTAGTTATAGTTGAGCAGAAATAGTCATAACGCTTCTGCAAAACCCTGCAAATTGAGCTATTTCATTTATTTGATGTTTCACATCGATTTTTCTTCTTCATGTGTGTGCCTGTGATGGTTTGCAAAGTGCCTTTCTGCTGGTAGGGAGAGTAAGTGAAGTGAAGTATGCGAGAAAGAAAGATGGTGCCATTTGATATGGTGAATTTAGGTAGGCAATTTATTACCCTCTCACATGAAAACCGAGATGACTTCTGTTCCCTCCACAATATAAATGTTATAAGTGCAATAAGGACTAATGTAAGACGCATTGCTCTTCTCTACTTGATTACTAAGAAAACTTCCTCTTAAAAGGAGAAAAAAACTGAGACGAATGAAGTCTTTTGTTTTAGCACATTTGTTATCTTTCATGCAGCATTGTTCAGAGATGTTCCTGAGGGGTGTGGATTTGTGGTACGTTTCCATTTTGTACCTTTTCACATTTAGCTACTAAAACAAGACTGTTGGACTTTCTTTGCAAAAAGTTTCGTGTTTGCGTGTGAGATAAATACGTCTGGAACATGCAAACAAGAAATTTCCTTTTTATCACGAGATTCTAACCAAAACCACTGTTACTTTCTTACTTAATGGTGAGCTTAAATAAAAGCAGAACAAAGTTATGTGTAAGGTATTAAGCAAAATACTTCCTGCTTTATAAATTTCATGCGCAGAACATTCTGCTTACACTTTCCTTTACTTGTTAGCAGACATAATAATGCAGAATGCATGAAGTGCATGAATCATTTTGCATGGTGCATTCCAATAACAGACAATAGTGGGCCGTACCCAGATGCCGTTATTTTCCTTTTGAATGTCTAGAAATAAAATAGCCACGAGTAGAATGAACCCAATTTTTTGTTTTCACTTTTAAGTGCTCAAATATGTCCCGCATGATTTCTACCACTTGTTCCTCCAAGCTCTAATTGAACCTGAATACAAATTTTGAAAAGGAAAATCTAGCGACATATTGATCTTTTTTACCTGAATCAGGTTATAGTCTGACGAAATTGCAGGTGGATTGGACGTACTGCGTACTGCAAGGTTTTATGAACTAAAATGAAAGTCTGTACCTAAAATGACTTCTGCGATGGTGTCAAGCAGCAGGCAGGACTTTGCCCTGTTGATCTAGATTGTTAATGTTTCATATAGTACTTTTTGTACATAGTTCTACTTCTAGGAACACTTAACCATTATAGACAGTCATCGTCATCTTGTCAACTGCGAGACAGAATAGGAATTAAGACTGAGCAGGCGATTGCAATCAAGAAATCAGTTTTTGATTAGAGCAATTATAACAGCGGTGTATTATGCATATTCAACTCAGAAGACACGCGACAACGATAATTGTGCTGCAATCTTCTAACCAACAGTCATGATTTCTATATGTGCACCTGAGTTGATGATTAAGCAATTTTTTCTTTACGAATTGTAATTTTTATGCACTCATTTAATTTTGGGGAATGAAAAGTTTTTTTGTTATTCATTTAATTGAAGTATCACTTGAATATCCTGTCCTCCTCGTTCGAATGTTTAGGAAATTGTTTATGCTATATTTCGCATTCAGCACACTTTCGGCTATCTCATATCACTAAAGGTTGGAACATTCAGGTGTCAATTTTGCTAGCAGTGGGACTTGCGTGTTTGTAATCAGAGGGTTTATCACTTTTTAGTAGAACTAAAATGCGAAATGATATATTACGCCGTTAACAAAGATACTCAGTTATATGAAGAAAGTATAATGACTATCTGTGAATAACAACGCTACTTCAATTCGTCTCAGAATCTCATCAATACCATTGTTATCGTAGGAAATTGAGTTAAACTTTCCTCAACGTGAAGCAAGATGAAAGTAGTACATATGACAATATGAGTAGTTTAAGTCAAGTAAATTAACATCTTAATTTTCAATAAGGTCTGACGGAAGACGCATATTATATAGATCCTTTTGTTCTTACGAAGCCGAAAAGGAAAAAAAGCTGTCAGTGAGAAAGATAAATTATTGAAATATAGAAAAAGTTTAAAGAGCACATTCATAATAAATCGAACAATTAAATCGCTTTCAACCGTTAGCATTAGAAAAAAGTTTTAACTCTTGGATGTCAGAGAGGCAGTTGTGTGATACGATCTTCACTGTGTAATGTACTATATGTATCCCAAACGGTTTAAAAATCCTTGTTGTCCTCCTGCGGACAGGGAAAGAATAAGAAATTGATGCACAGATTATGCTTGAAAAGGTACTTCACTGAGGAGGATCAAAGGATGGAAGACAGGACTTGAGGAAGCAAACAATAAAAGATGATTGGTGCCTTTGCTGATTGAGACATCTTTACAAAATTAGATGATTTACAATCTTTACGTCGATTTTTGTCATGTCGAGTGTGTCAGCATGATGCTGAATGAGATGTGTAGCTTTTCACGAGTTTCTACTCGAAAGCTAAAATGTAAGAGATTCTGAAGTGTACTTTTGGCACTTGCGTGCTAATACTGAATTATTTGAAAAGGTCAAGCCCTTGCGCTTGTCATTTTTCACTTCTCTCTCTGGTCAAGTAATTGACCACGGAGAAAAATTTTGATAAATGAGAAGATAATGTTTAAGTGGATATCCTGTATGCGTACACATTTTCAACATATACATTGAAAATCACTTTCATCCAATTTTGCCTTATTTATTTTTGATTTTAAAATTGCCTTGTCGTTTAACTGATTGCGCAATATTCAAGACAATGTGTGAAGCATCAGTAAAAAGCTTTCGTTTTTTCTTCTTCCTTAGATCATGATGCAATCGCAATAAAATGAAATGAGGAAGGGTTTTTACGTGATTTTCATGCATCAGCACACTTGACTTCTGTTTTTCATCATGTTCAGCTGAAGTTGCACATCATCACTACCGTTCTCATTAATAAATTAATGCATTTAATTCATCAGTGGAAACATCCACAAATTGAAAAACATCATCTTCTCAATTAGTAAGAGAAAAAAAGTTGTCCTCTTGTTGTCTTCTTGTTTAGCTGTTGTACCTCGAACATTTTTTCACACGTTGGGTTGGGTTAAGGATTGGGCTGAATGTTTTTAAATTATTGATTATTGTTAGTTCTGTACAGTGCTATAAAATTATTATTGGGTATGTAATGCGCTTTTGGTCACAAAAACTGGTTCGATCATCCTCAAGGAAAAACTTGCTAAACGATATACAATTTTGAGATTTTCCTTGTCCTTCGTAGTGGTGATAATAACAATGATTCGAAAGTGAAGGTGTTCCTTTACCACCTACAAATGACTTGGGCCTCTGTGAGATGAATCTGAAAATACTATCGATCTATTACATTATTATCAAACCACACATATTTTACTGCATTTGTGTATTACAGAACTATTAATAAAAGGCATAATAAATTGATTGAACGAGACATATCGACAGGAATAGAATGTGATATTTGCACGTATTTTCTGTTTGATTCTCTTCCTCTATAGATTTGATTTTTATCCCTTTATCAGAAGCGCACAAATGATGAAGTTTACAATTTTTTGTAGATGCGTAAATTTTCTCTTTTTGCTTTTTCAACGTTGCTTGTTTCGGCTAGATTTATAAATGAAATGCTAGAGGGCTAGTTTGTTCGTTTCGATAATTGTACAAAAGAAAACAATAATTGTATATAGTATCTGTACGATTTTTTGCTTCATGATGAAATAATAGTGGCGAAGAATTGCAAGAAGGTGAGGCAATAAGATGTTAGATGTTGTAATTCAATTTTACAAAGTTTTATTCGGCATTTTCTAGCAGTATGTGGTAAATAAAGCTATAAAATAGCGTAACGTAACTGAATCTTAATCGTTTCACTTTACTCGCCTTCTTCGGAAAAATGCTGGTTCGGTAATTGTAATAATCTAGCAAAGAAAAGTAGAAAACGTTGAAAATATCTTTTTGCTTGGATTGGTTTGGTTTCATATACTCCACACCACAAAAACTAGAAAAGTGCATATATTTACGAACAGTGCGCCATAATAATATTCTAAGCAACGAACAAGGATAGGTTTTGGGAGGACTACATGCATTTTATTCATCTTGCTACCCACATTAGGATGTCGATCCCATTGATAAGTTTAGAAAATTTACAGGTATCATGTTATTTTTAAATGTATAAATGTATTGAATTGGCACGGCAAGAAAATTACAGGCTTTACTCTAATATTATTCCATCTTTGTTGGAGTAGGAGAATAGGAAGCACTATGCATTTTGAAATGGAGTTTATTAAGTAAAAGAAAAATAGGGAAATTTCATTGTAAATGTTATGTTATTGGAAATCCATTTATGAGGATGATGATCAGCAAAATCTTCAATTATTTACTTGCTACCTCCAAGTAGGGAATTAAGAAAATGAATATTGGGGTAGGAAAAGGAAATGCATTTGGTTTGGTTATCATAGTTGATGAGAATGCAAACATCAAATGATGAACACACCTAGCCACAATACAACGAAAGTACTAGTCACCAAAATAATTATGAGACATGTTAGATTCTATAAAGAACTAAAATAGCTTGATTTTTTGTCTGGTGACAGCCTGCAAGGAACAATGAAATCCACAGTTAACCAAATTTTAAGAAAGCCAAATCAAATTCACATCATGATGACGACGCGGATGTTGAATGACATGACAGAGCAAGACATGAGATACTGTTATAACATAGCATCCTATTTGACGACATTAATAATATTGTTGTGTTATTGTGATGCATTGTGTGTGTACTGACGTTCTGACTAAAGTGCTTTGACTGACTTTTAGAGATTTAAAATAAAAATTGAATGCATTTTTAGTGCATTATTATTGCGTGTTGCACCCATCTCTGCGCTATTACCAAGTCTTTTAATAACCACATTTTCGTCACAGCCTGCCATTTCGTTCAAGTTTTTTGGCGAGCTTTACATTAAAATTGTCTTTGGTAGGAATTAGCGTGTGACTTGTGTTATGTCGCTGTGAATGTCGTAAACTTTGATGATGCTAATTACGGGGTGTTTCTGTCACAAGGCATAAAGAAGGAAAGGCAGGTGAAAATACTGCACGCAGACGAGATTTTGTCCATGTCAAACGGAGTACTGAAACTGGCTCTCTAAGACTTGAGTCTAAGTAATGTTGTATGTTGTATCATTACATTACATATGTAAACAGTAATTACCGCTTGATTACAAGGTTTTCCTTCCATCAAAGCCTGATTACAAGTACATACAACTTCTCTTCAACAGTCAGACCCTCACTTTAGCTTGGCTAAAATAGTCAAGGAGGCAAGTAAATTTAAGTGAAAGAGAATGCTTTTGCTTACTTATATGTAATTTTTAATGGATTAAGTGTGCATAATTTGTGGTCGTCTTTACGTTTCACTCCAACAATACATTTATTACTCAGTTGTCAAAAAAGGTAAGATGCATTCATGATGTGGTGGCAAATGTTCTGTTAGGATTGTTATTGTTCCTCTTTAAAATGTTGGTTGTTAAATTTCGTTAAAAAATTGACTGCATGTAATATTTTTAACGACGTTTTTACAAAAGTAAATAATAAACTTCATTCTCAGACTAACAAAACATGCTTGAATGTTGGTTATAGTTTATAAAGTCCGAAATAATAGGGAGGAAGGAAGAAAGTTGTTGCCTCATGAGCTCATTTTTATTATTAATATGCATGTTATCCACTTGTAGCCTTCTTGTACGCAAATTAAAGGGTTCCTCATTAATTATGTTGATTGAAATTGACAGTGTGTGTTTAATGCCTTCATTATAATTACAATAAACGTCAAAAGTGAAAAAGGAAAACAAATGGCGGCGCCTACCTGCTCCTGCAAAAATTCCTACCTTAACACTTTGAGAGAGGACAGGAGAGGAGCGGTGTGAAAGGTAGACGATGGATAAATGGCCATTAGTATTCCCATACCGAACATTTTCCCACAGGCCCTGAAGCCTGCAATTTCAAATCGGAAAAAGTACCTGCGACCATTATTGAACATGATTGTTTTGATGGTACCCACCACGCAGTTAAACCACGAAAATTGATGCTTTCATTATGACTCAATGGATCGATAACGATGTCCGTAGTAATGATGAATGGAATGTGTCTCGTTGTCGTAAAGATCAAATCAAAGACCTGACATAACGCACACGGTAAACAAAACCATAAAAATCATATTCACGTTTCTCGCTACATCAAAATCAGATCATCCTCTTCGAAGATAATGGGAGCGGGCTGAAAAATGCTAAAGATTGTGCGATGTGACAGCAGAGAATTTAGGATACCTGTGATAGAAGTCGATAGTGATTATGATGATATGATGCCACCTTACTTCCAATGCCCTTCAATAATACTTTTGAAAACAACTCATAATTTTTCTTCAAACAAATGACCCTATTGTTTTCCTTTTTTATTCAAGTCATGAAAATTGACATGTAGCATAAAATTGGACAACCATTCATTAAATGATTTTTGGTTATTATTATTATTTTTTATGTAAGATCGGTGTGGTGGGGCTAGGGCTAGACGTTGGTCTCTGCCTGCGATTTTATCTCTAAGCCGGTGGCTCGGCAGCGGAGTACTCAGCGCATCTGTTGGTGCGTTGAGTGGTCACGAGTTCGAGCCCAGGCCCGGGAGAGGAGCCTGATGATGAGTTCAGTGCTTCGGCTGGTGTGTAACCGCCCAACTGCTCTCGGGTAGCCTCCCCGGTACAAAATCCTATATGGCTCGGT